>BSBK01008509.1:2500-212500 GCA_027943335.1 Chamaecyparis obtusa
TAACATTTTTTCCTAAAGAACTTTCCTCTTTCACTTCCTTCTCCCTAATGTGTTTCTTAGTTGAGCTAGAGGTTTTAGGTGAAGAAATGATAGGGCTAGTGGTAGCAGTCTTCTTAATATATTCAACAATGAGAAGAATCAACCCTTCATGAAGAATGGGTTTCTTCTCTTTCTTTCTATGTCAGGAAATACTAAGATTGGGGGACTGAAGGATATAGTAAGGCAAAGACACCCTAATCTTATGACAAAAATGATAGAGAAAAACAAAATGGTAGGAATGGGCATGTTTAAACCTACTGTCCAAGGTGACATATTTAATAATCATCATCATAATCGTCGCCCAAATTTCTTTAAATGCAACAACATCATAGCACCCACTTGAATCTTTCACCAAGCTCTTCTCTTACTCCTTACTTTTGGGGAATCTTCGAATGGCCTTTAGTGAAATTTCCTTGTCTCTGTAGAATTTGATGCCCTTTAGGCTAAGCCTGGACACCTCAGCAATGAGTTCCTCAGTTATGTTCACCATGATACCAACAATAATGATTTCCCCATCTTTCCAAGACTCAAAAAACAATTTCATTGCAATGTCTTTAGTCCCATGCAACCATTCCATATAGGTTGTAAGACCCCCCTTTGATAGAACATCCCAAACCTCTGGAATTTTCTTCCATTTTGTGCAATCCTTTGGTTCTCTTTGGTTAAGTCTGCCACCCATGATCTCAGAGCTAACAATTTTAGTAACATACACAAAGAAAAACCAAATGTTGAAGGAAAAGGCAACTTTGGAATTAACAGAGGTTAACTCATATTTGTAATTAGTAATCTTGGGAAAGATGCCACTTTCCATAATCATATTACCCTGTTTCACTAAAATGTATCTAATCATCATAACTTCTTGAGATTTTCCCAATCTACCCTTCTACTTTGAGAAATGTCAAAAGCTAGCTTGGCTTTCATATCAATGGTGAGGTTGCTGCCTCCGTGCCAGATCACAATGTCCTTGGATTTAACCGCAAAGTTTTCCTTCTCATTAGTAGTACAATTATCTTCCTAGTAAATGTGAGAGATAATGACCTACTTAAGAGATCTAATTATTACATGGGCTTCCTCAATAATCACCTTGATGGACCATGATGGTTTTTTACTTTCATCAATGCACCTTAAAATATTCATTAAGTCTCCTTCTATCCACACATTTTGATCCATGTCATTCTTTATAATTTTAAGGGTTTGAAGAAGGGTCATGGCTTCTACCACGTGGTTTCTTTGCATCCCTATGGGCATCACCATAGCAGTGAGGCAATTGGCCATGTCATCATGAATGATACTACCACAACCCATCAAGCTCGGGTTGCCCTATGCCGCACCATCAAAGTTTATTTTAGTCAACTTTCCTCTTTCACTTCCTTCTCCCTAATGCATTTCTTAGCCAAGCCAAAGGTTTTAGGTGAAGAAATGATAGGGCTAGTGGTAGTAGTCTTCTTAATATGTTCAACAATGAGAAGAATCAACCCTTCATAAAGAATGGGTTTCTTCTCTTTCTTTCTATGCTAGGAAATACTAAGACCGAGGGACTGAAGGATATAGAAGGAAAAGACACCCTAATCTTATGATAGAAATGACAGAGAAAAACAAAATGGTAGGAATGGGTGTGTTTAAACCTACCATCCAGGGTGACATATTCCATAATCACCATCATAACCGTCACCCAAATTTCTTTAAACGCAACAACATCATAGCACCCACTCGAATCTTTCACCAAGCTCCTTTCTTACTCCTTACTTTTGGGGAATCGTCGAATGGCCTTTAGCAAAATTTTCTTGTCTCTGTAGAATTTGATGCCCTTTAGGCTAAGCCCAAACACCTCAGCAATGAGTTCCTCATTTATGTTCATTGTGATACAAACAATAGTGATTGCCCCATCTTTCCAAGACTCAAAAAATAATTTTGTTGCACTCTCTTTAGTCCCATGCAACCATTCCATATAGGTTGTAAGACCCCCCTTTGATAGAATATCCCAGACCTCTGGCATTTTCTTCCATTTCGTACAGTCCTTCGGTTCTCTCCAGTTAAGTCTACTACCCATGATCTCAGAGGTAACAATTTCAGTAACATACACAGGGAAAAACCAAATGTTGAAGGAAAAGGAAACTTTGGAATTAATAGAGTTTAACTCGTATCTATAATTAGTAATCTTCAGAAAGGCACCACTTTCTATAATCATATTACCCTATTTCACTAAAATGTGTCTAATCATCATAACTTCTTGAGATTTGCCCAATCTACCCTTCTGCTTTGATACCTGTCAAAAGCTAGCTTGGCTTTCATATCAATGGTGAGGTTGTTGCCTCTATGCCAGATCACAATGTCCTTGGATTTAATCGCAAAGTTGGTCATCTCATCAGTAGTACAATTAGCTTCCCAGTAAATGTGAGAGATAATGATCTCCTTAAGAGATCTAATTATTACTCGAGCTTCCTCAATAATCACCTTGATCAACCATGATGGTTTTGTACTTTCATCAATGCACCTTAAAATATTAATTAAGTCTCCTTCTATCCACACATTTTGAGCCATGTCATTCTTTATAATTTTAAGGGTTTGAAGAAGGGCCATGGCTTCCACCACATGGTTTCTTTGCATCCCTATGGGCATCACCACAATAGTGAGGCAATTGGCCATGTCATCACAAATAATACCACCATAACCCATCAGGCCCGGGTTTCCCTTTTCCACACCATCAAAGTTTATTTGAATCCATCTAGGTGGGGGAGAAAGCCAGATGGCATTGTCCCTTTGAATTGAGTTTTTTTTTGTGGGTTTAGCACTGAAAATACTAGCATTGAAAACTAGCTCCCTACCAACTGATGATCTGTAGTTTTCCTTGATACTTCTCTTAATCTTCTCAATAATCACTATGGGCAGAAGTTCAATATTCTTGAAGACTCTATCATTATGTTCTCTCCATAACCTCCATATCACATGGGGAGAAATAAGATTCCACGGCTATTGTTCCAAGGGTGTATCTTCTTTTCTCCAATGAATATAGAAGTTCTCCATATTATTGGGGAAAAACCAATTAATCTACTAGCATTGTAACAAGAGACACCAAACTTCCCAAGAGAAGTTGCACTTAATGGTAAGATGAAAGACCAACTCCTCAGCTTTCTTGCACAGGAACCATCTATTACTCAAGATCATACCACGTCTCTCGAGGTTTTCTATAGTAAGAATTTTGTTTTGCAAAACCAACAAGAAAAAAATATTAATTTTCAGAATTAAAATTTTGTCCCACACCTAAGCCCAAAATGGGAGAGGATTTGGATGCTTCAAAAGGAGCTCAGAACAAGAAGCCACTATGAAAATACAAGATGGAAGGATACCCCAAAGTAGCTCATCTTCACTAGCCAACCTAACCTTCCATATCATAAGATCCAGCATCAAAGGCTTAAGAGCTTCATCCACTAAAGTGAGGTTAATCCATGAACCATTTCTCCAATAGTCCCTCACCCTAGTCCTAAATCTTTGGCTGCAGAGGTTAATGAAAGGTTGAAAATCCATGACAGATCTAAGGGGATAGTCTTTGAGCCAGCAGTCATCCCAAAACCAGACCCTTCTACCATTGCCATGAAACCACTTAGCCCCCTTAAAATCCACCTCCTTAGTGTTCTAGATACCATTCCAAATGAAAGAGCCATGCACTTTCAGATCCATTTTCCAAAAGTCAAATATATGGTAAAAAGAGAAGAGATACTTTTTATGAATAATATCATTCCATTCTCTTTTTTCCACAAAAATCCTCCAGATCTATTTGGGCAAAAGATCCATATTGGTAACTTTGAGAGGACAGATGCCCAGCCACCCCCCCCCCCCCCCCCCCCACTTTTTAGGGGTACAAACCTTATCCCAACCCACCGGAGCCAATCTCTTTTTATCTTCCACTCTCAACCATAAGAAATTTCTTTGAATTTTTTCTATAATATCTGCATGTTTACCAAGAATTCTAAAAATACTAAGAGCATAAATGGGGAGGCTCTGTAGAGAGGTCTTTAAGAGTTGAAGCTTACTAGCTTGACTAAGTAACATACCTTTCCATCCAGACATCTTTCTATTAAATCTATCAATAATACCACCCAAAAGGAATCTGGAGGTTTAAGACCAAGAGGGAGGCTGAGATAGGTACCAGGAAAATAATCAATCCTACACCCATTAATTCTAGCAATTCTAAGTTGTTTGTCCTTAGGAGTATTGATAAAGAATAAAGAGCTCCTATCATAGTTAATGGATTGGCCAAAACCTAAGGAGTAGATAGAAAGGTCTTGTTTAATAACCTTAGCTTCCTAAATAGAAGAGAAACCCATGATGATGATGATTGTGTCCTCCACAAATTGTTCATGAGAGCAAGGTCTAGAGGTCGAAGAGGGGAGGAGACCTTTGAACAAGCTCATGGAAACTAAGTGCTGGACATAACACCCTAGACATTCCACCAAGATAGAAAATAGGATAGGAGATAGAGGATCTCCCTGTCGAAGCCCCTTGGATGGTTTGAAAAATCTAGAAGGGGATCCATTAACCAAAATAGCAACAATAGAGGTAGTAATAAGCTGGAAAATCAATTTGAGGAAGTTATCACCAAAGGCAAAAGATCTCAATACTTTGATTAGTAAGTCTCAATCCAACTAATCATAAGCCTTGGAAAGATCCAATTTTAGAAGAAAGTCAAGGTTATGAGAGACCTGAGTGGAGTGAATAACCTCATGAACCTTCATAATCGAATCAAGGATTTTCCTACTAGGAACGAAGCCACTTTGTTGAGGAGAAATTATCTGAGGAAGAATAGACAAAAAATGAGAGGCTATAACCTTTGAAATGATTTTGTTCATTGAGTTACGCAAGCTGATCAATCTAAAGGAATCCACCGAATCAACACTAGGCTTCTTCGAGATCAAAGAAATAAAGGTAGCATTAATCTCTTTAACAAAAGATTTTGAGCCAAAGAATTCTTTAACCACATTGCAAATACTCCCACCAATAATATGCCAAAATTTTTGGAAGAAGAAAATAGGGAAACCATCTGGGCCTGAAGACTTGTCACCTTCGAAAGAGAAGATAGCAAACATGACTTCAACCAAAGAAGGAATAGCAGTAAGAGCTTTATTAGTTGATTCAATAATTATAGAAGGAATGGACATAAAAGAGTCTCTTGATTCTCCAGATAAAGATGCATGTCTTTGGACAACAGAGAGGAGAAAAAGTCAATCATAGCCTTGTTAATATGATTTAGAACAACAAAGAGGGCGGGTGAATTAGTTGTTCTCAAGTCCCGATGTATAAAATCACTTCAAAAAAATTTCCTTAAATCAGATCAAGCAACCAAAACAAACTCAGTCATCACTGATTCAATAATAGAAACATATAACACTGCAGTCCACTACCCAACTGTAACTAACTTGAAAAACACAGAAATGTTCAAACCAAAACATTCACACAAGTATTGACACTAGGATTTATAGTGGAAACCCAATATGGGAAAAACCACTTTGTAACATGCTACTATTATTTTCACTCTTCTGAAGTGAGTTTGGTTAAGAGCCAACACTGTCAAAGGTTACAATACACACTATCAAGTGTGACCCAGTTAAAGGATTTCAATCACCCTGTTAAAAGTGAGCCTGGTCAAAGGACTTACATACACTCCATTAGAATGGAACCTTGTTCAAAGGATTTAACATATGACTGTTAGGTCAACCTCTGTTAAAATGATTTTGATTGTTAATGGTTAGAAAGTAGCAGTAGTATTGATCTGAAAAACATACAACTCACTTTGCAAATATTAGATCCAATTCTATACACAAATGATGGTTTACTGACTTTGAAACTTTACCATCTCCACTTCTGATCTGCTCGAAACTTTCCTTCAAGCAATCACCACACTTTTCCTTCAACCTTTTCACTTATACAGTTAATAAAACTTATTTTTCTTCCAGCATCTCCTTCACCAACGCATACACACCTAATGCTTCGGTTCCCCTAATACTTTCCTCTATTAGGTTAACTTATATTTTGTCGCTTAATCTCCTTCATAGATTTTAGGGTTAGGTCAGATACATTGAATCTACCTACTTCATTTTCTTCATCTCCTCTTCTAGAATCATCTCAAATCTCACAAAGATTTACAATAAAATGTTTTACAAAGCATTAAATGCTTCCATACAATCAATAAATAAAGTCAACATGTTTTACATAATCCAAGAATTCAACAATGTCGGCTCCAAAATTGAATTCACTTCAAATATAAAATTGTTGATGCTCAGTCAATACTGTGATCATCCACTCGGTCTCCATGTAAAACGCTCAGTCACTACTAAAATTGTTTCCTCGGCATATACTGTCTTCCTCAGCAATTAACTGATACTCGGTCGACACTAGATTTTTTCTTGGTATCCACTAACTCGGTCGACTCTGTCATAACTCAGCTTAAACATGATTTCTTCATTTTTTCTCAGCCAAGCCTACCAGTTTAGTCTTCAATCTTACTAAGATAAACAATACATTGTCTCATCCTTATGCAACATAATCAAGTACACTTTGCAGTATCAAGATAACTCAACCTTTCCTTAGGTGCTATTGTTACCAACCTTTCTTTCCCTTCTCACTATAGATATAGTACTTTCCTAAGTAGCAATAGTCTTACCAGTTAAGGTTTGACATCAATGACAATACAACAATTGTTTCAATTGTAGTTTCCAACAATCTCCCTCTTTGGCATTGATGGCAACACCATATGATATCACCTGAATAACACATGGATTACCAACCAATCCAAAAAAAAAACTTATCTATCCATCAGAGAAAAGTATAATATCCTTAGCTTCATTCTATTTTAGAATCTGTAAATCTCACTTATGTGACCGTCAGAAGTATCTGGATCTCCCTCTATCCTGATCTTTCATTTCAGTACAATCTCCCTTTCTTTTAGTGTCATGTGTTATATTATCATTTTAGTTCAATCTCCCTCTTTGACAAAAATGCCAAAGCAGCAACTCAAACATACATCCAACAGATGTAGATATGTCTGTTCAGCATAATGTTTCTCCCTCTGTCATCTTTCTTATGACAGATTTGTTATCTTTGCTTCTCTTCACAGCTCTAGGACAGTCCTAAAGTGTGACAATCTTCTGCATCAATGAGTCAAATTTTCTATTGTAGCATATTTGATGTAGTGCTCCTAGCTTGTCTAGGTAGCCTCAGTTAGGGGAAGGACCCCTAATTGACTTCTCAGGTACTCATGGGCTTCTTTAGGTAAAGCTTTAGTGAATATGTCTACCAATTGTTCTTTTGTATTCACATATTCCATTCAGACTTCCTTGTCTTGTACCAATTCTCTCAAATAGTGATACTTGATTGCTATGTGCTTGGTCTTAGCATGTGCATTACTGGATTCTTAGAAATATTGATATCACTTGTGTTGTCATAGAAAGTAATAATAGGTTTAGTGATTTCTTCTTTCATGCCTATCAACATCTATTTTATCCGTATCAAATTTGAATAGTTTACTACAGTAGCAACATACTCAACTTCAACAGTAGATTGGGAAATGCAATTTTGTTTCTTACTTGTCCAGGAGACTAATCTCTGTCCAAGAAAGAAAGCTCCACCACTAGTGGTCTTACTGTCATCTACATTTCCTACCCAATCAGCATCAGTATATACTCTAACTTCAAATTTGTCATCCTTCTTGTAGTATAACCCATAGTCAGCAGTTCCTTTCAAGTATCTCATGATTCTTTTCACCGCCATCATGTGTGTTTCCTTAGGATTGGAAAAGAATCTTTCCATAATCCCAATAGCTAGTGCAATATTAGGTCTACTATGTACAACATACTACATTTTTCCAATCATGGATCTGTATAAAGTCTGGCTAACTTCTGCAACATCATCATTCTTAGATAACTTTTGTCCAATAACCATAGGAGTTCCTACTAGTCTACCATCTTCCATTCCAAAAGTTTTCAGTATTTCATTAACATACTTAGATTGTGTAATGAAAATACCTTTCTTCATCTGATATACTTGTAAACCAACAAAGAATTTGATCTCACCAAACATACTCATCTCAAATTTAGTTTGCATTTCATGTGAAAAGCTTTTACACAATGCATCTTGTCCACCAAAAATGATGTCATCAACAAAAATTTTGGCCAAAAAATACCTCTACCTTCTTCATCTTTCATATATAGATTGCTTGTGTCATTTGTCCTAGAAAATCCAATCTGTATTAGATAGTTAAGCAATCACTCATACCATGCTCTGGGAGCTTGTTTCAATCCATATAAAGCTTTGTTCAGTTTGCATACCATGTGTCTTCTATTTGGATCAATAAAACCTTCTGGCTATTCTATGTAAACTTCTTCTTCCAGTACACCATTTAAAAATGCAAACTTGACATCCATTTGATATACCTTGAAATCTTCATAAGCAGCATATGTAAGTAGAGTTCTTACTCCTTCCAATCTAGCTATAGGGGCAAATGTCTCCCCATAATCAATTCCTTCTTCTTGTGTGTAGCCTTTGCATACCAGTCTAGCTTTGTTCCTAGTGATTTCACCTTTTTCATTCAACTTGTTTCGAAACACCCACTTTGTTCCTATAAAATTTTTATCTACAAGTCTCAGCACCAGAGTCCAGGTTTCCTTCTTCTCAATCTGGTCAATCTCTTCATTCATTTCTTGTATCCATTCTTCATTTTCTAATGCCTTTTTAGTTGTCTCAGGTTCAAATTCACATAGTAAGCATGTTGGATCTTTTGTCTTACTTCTGGTCTGAATTCAAGTGTCTCTATCTCCAATTATTTGTTCAAGCTTGTGATGTCTTCTTACATATTTTGCCAAAATAGGTTCAGCAATTTTTCTCTTCTATTTCATCAAGTTCCCCAAAAAGATTGTCAGATTCAGCTTCTAAATGCTCGGCAACCTCTTCCTGATCCTTGGTAGCATTATCTAGCAGCTCATCATGTTCTTGTTCTTTCTGGGCACTATTTTCCTGACACTCGGCATCATCTATCTGTCACTCGGCATTACTTGCCCAAGACTCGGCATCAGGTGCAAGTCTGTTACCTGCCTCTTCTATTTCCTCAATGTACACAAAAGATCTGTAATCTTCTAGTTCTCTTTTTCTATCAGCCTCATTTCTTTCTGCATACTCATCAATTTTTACATTCACACTTTCCACAATTTTGTTAGTGTTAGAGTTCAAACACTTATAAGTTTTACTTTTTGTGGAGTAGCCTAGGAATATGCCTTCATCACTTTTAGCATCAAACTTTCCATTCCTATTGTCTTTCAAAATGTAACACTTGCTTCCAAAGATTCTAAAGTATTTGACACTCGATGCATGCCCATACCATAATTCATAAGGTGTCAGATTTGTACCTTTCTTGATCTATACCCAGTTAAGAGTGTAAACAGCTGTACTTATAGCTTCTTTCTAGTATTTTTGTGCCACATTCTTTTCAATCAATAATGTCCTTGCACAGTCCAAAATAGATTTGTTCCTTCTTTTTGCTATATCATTCTGTGGAGGTGTTCTAGGTGCAGACATCTATCTTTTGATTCCTCTATCATTGCCAAACAAATTAAATTCATGTGATGTAAATTAGCCACCATGGTTAGATCTAAGACATTTCAGGTTCCTACCTGTCTCCTTCTCAACCTTAGCCAAATACCACTTAAAAATTTGAAAAGCATAAGATTTTTCTTTAAGAAACATTACATGCATCATCTTGGTATGATCATCAACAAACAAGATAAAATATCCAGCACCATAGTAGCTTTGTATACCCATAGGTCCACAAAGGTTAGTATGAACCAAATCTAAAATGTTTTTAGAAGTAAAGGATTTGGTCTTGAAACTTGACTTAGTCATTTTCCTAACGGGCATTCTTTGCATATCACATTCTCAGGTTTCTTCAATCTAGGTAGGCCTCTTACTTTCTTCTTCTTACTTATCTCTACCAGATTGTGAAAGTTAACATGACATAGCCTCTTATGCCATAACCAAATGTCATCAAGTTGTGCAAACATACATATTTCTTCAGATAGGTCAAGATAGAACAAATTACCTCTAGTCTGCTCACCACTTCCAATCAGTTCACCAGTAGCATCAAATATATTAGCTTTCTTGTGATGAAATTCCACTCAGTAACCAGTTCTATTGAGCTGAGCAACACTTAACAAATTATAATCCAGTCCTTCAACCTAATAAGCATTTTCACAAGAGATTTTATTAGTCAGTTTAATATATCCTTTTCCTCTAACAAGACATGGTGCATCATTACCAAATGTTACACTTTTACCTTTATAATGATGTAGGGTCACAAACTTACTTTTGTCACCAGTCATGTGATGTGAACAACCACTATCAATAATCCATTTATCATTCTTGTTAATATAGGAAATCAATGTAGTTTCCTCATCCTCATCAGATTCATCTTTCATTGCAACATAGACTACATCAATTTCAAAATTATCACTATCAGTGTCAGTCTCTTCTTCAGCAATGTAACAGGATTTCTTACCTTTTTCTTTTTAGTCTTTGTACCTTCGGTAGCCTTTGTCATCTCTTTTGTCTTTGTGTCTATTGTTTCTTTCCTCATCTTGATCCTTCCTATTAGGACATCTAGCAGCTATATGACCGACCTTTTTACATGCAAAACATATAATAAGAAGTTTACCTTTATATTTTCCTTTTCCTCTTCTCAGTCTTCTAGCCATACGAGCTTCTAGATCTTCAAGATCTTCATCAAAAGTGTCACTGTCATCTTCACTTTCACTTTCACTTTCACTGATGCATCTTTATTTTTCTTTCTTTGTCTTATTCAAAACTAACTGTGACTTAAAAGTAGATTCAACATTTCCAATACTACCAACAATGAAATTATCATAATTAGATAGTTCAAAAGCAATCAGCTTGCCAATCAAACCTTCCAAAGTAAGCACATTTGTAGAGTTGCATCTAGATTCCTGAATAGATGAGATCTTAATAGCATATATAGGATGTAGAGTTCTTAAAACTTTCCCAATTATGGTCTCATCATCAATAGTTCCATTTGCTTCTCTAATAGCATTCACAACTTCTTTTATTCTACCACAATATTGTGCAATGTTTTCATCTTCATTCATTCTCATTTCATCAAAATTACCTCTCAGACTCGACTTTGGCTTTCAGTACATATAGATCACCACCATAGATCTTTGCAAGAGTGTCCCACATATCTTTAGCAGTTGTGTAGTCCTTAATATCCTCAAATTCTGGATAGCTTATTGGATAGATCCAATTTCCAGCATTGCATGATTGTGTTCTTGCTTGGTTTACATTTCCTTGGCAGTCAAAGGTGCAACAGGTGTGACATAGTCATGCTTACTGTAGTACTTTACAGAATCACCAATACTGGCTAGATATAGCTTCATCAAGCTTTGCAATGCAGGGAAGTTATCTTTGTTCAACTTTGGTACCTCCTTATACATCTTGATCATTCGCTTCAAGTCCCTTTAAAATTGCTTTCTATAAACACCAATAAGCAACACAACTCTGATACCAATTGTTAATATGATTTAGAACAACAGAGAGGTGGGGTGAATCAATTGTTCTCAGGTCCTGATGTATAAAATCACTTCAAAAACTTTTCCTTAAATCAGATCAAGCAACCAAAACAAACTCGGTCATCACTGATTCAATAATAGAAACATATAACACTACAGTCCACTACCTAGCTGTAACTAACTAGCAAAACACAGAAATGTTCAAACCAAAACATTCACACAAGTATTGACACTAGGATTTATAGTGGAAACCCAATATGGGAAAAACCACTTTGTAACATGCTACTATTATTTTCACTCTTTTGAAGTGAGCTCAGTTAAGAGCCAACCCTATCAAAGGTTACAATACACACTATCAAGTGTGACCCGGTTAAAGGATTTCAATCACCCTGTTAAAAGTGAGCCTGGTCAAAGGACTTACATACACTCCATTAGAATGGAACCTTGTTCAAAGGATTTAACATATGACTGTTAGGTCAACCTCTATTAAAAGGATTTTGACTATTACAATGGTTAGAAAGTAGCAATAGTATTGATCTAAAAAACATACAACTCACTTTACAAATATCAAATCCAATTTCGTACACAAATGCTGGTTTACTGACTTTGAAACTTTTCCATCTCCACTTCTGATCTTCTCAAAACTTTCCTTCAAGCAATCACCACACTTTTCCTTCAGCCTTTTCACTTATACAGTTAATAAAACTTACTTTTCTTCCAGCATCTCCTTCACCAATGCATACACATACCTAATGCTTCGGTTCCCTTAATACTTTCCTCTGTTAGGTTAACTTATCTTTTGCCACTTAATCTCCTTTGTAGATTTTAGGGTTTGGTCAGATACATTGAATCTACCTGTTTCATGTTCTTCATCTCCTCTTCTAGAATCATCTCAAATCTCATAAAGATTTACAATAAAACATTTTACAAAGCATTAAATGCTTCCATACAATCAATAAATAAAGTCAACACATTTTACATAATCCAAGAATTCAACAATGTCGGCTCCAAAATTGAATTTACTTCAAATATAAAATTGTTGATGCTCGGTCAACACTGTGATCATCCACTCGGTCTCCATGTTAAACACTCAATCACTACTAAAACTGTTTCCTCGGCATATACTATCTTCCTCAGCAATTTACTGATACTTAGTCGACACTAGATTTTTGCTTGGCATCCACTAACTCAGTCGACTCCATCATAACTCAGCTTAAACATGATTTCTTCATTTTTTCTTGGTCAAGCCTACTAGTTTAGTCTTCAATCTTACTAAGATAAACAATACATTATCTCATCATTGTGCAACATAATCAAGTACACTTTGTAGTATTAAGATAACTCAACCTTTTCTTAGGTGCTATTGTTACCAACCTTTCTTTCCCTTCTCACTATAGATATAGTACTATCCTAAGTAGCAACAGTCTTACGAGTTAAGGTTTGACATCAATGACAATACAACAATTGTTTCAATTGCAGTTTCCAACAAGCCTCAGATATATCTTTATCTTTAGTGATCTCCCCAGTCTCAACATTGAGTTTGGAAATTCAGTTAGTAGCTCTATGTTTAGAGGCATACATGTGAAAAAACCTGGTATTCTTGTCCCCTGCTTTAAGCCAAATTAACCTAGATCTTTGTCTCCAATATTCTTCTTACTTGGATATAATATTATGAGTTTTGACAAGGGTACTCTCCTCCTTATCCCTGAGTTCCAAAGACATCCCAGAATGTTGAATGGTATCTTGAATAATGTCAAGGTCCCTTTTGAGATGAACTTTAGTTTTAAAAATATCACCAAACACTTCTTTGGTCCATGACTTAACATTTTGTTTCACACTAAGAAGTTTTTTAACCACTCTAAACATATAAGTACCCTAAATATTGACATTCCACCAATCTTTAATCTTCTGATCTAAATCTGGGTAATCAATCCACATCTTTTCAAACCTGAAAGGCGGGTGGCCCTTAGCAGTAATCAGAGATCAGCACTGAAACAAATCAGGAAGTGATCAGAGCCAATCTTTGAAAGGGAAGATAGGGAACAACCAAAACTTTTAAGCCAACTCCCAGTAATCAACGCACTGTCCAGCCTCACTTGGATGAGGTCCTAGCCAATCCTTCTAGTCAACCAAGTGTAATTGACCCCTTGAAGCTCCAAGTCAAAAAGGGCTTGACTATTGATAAATTCCATAAGATCAACTCTGCCACCAAGTTGACTCAGATTATCCACCCCTCCAAACTTCTCATTATCCTTCAAGGGAAAATTAAAGTCACCTATAATCATCCAGGGAAGGTCCTAGAAGGAGTTTCTATGCCTTTCCACTTTTTTCCAGAATTGGGATCTACCGGCTTTAGAGTTGGGGGCATAAATAGTAGTTCCAACCCATTCAAAATCCAACTTAATATGAACAAAATTAATGCTAAGGTAGTTCAAGTTTTCCATAATCACATAACCTCCAACATGATTCTAATTCCAAAAAATAGCAACCCCTCCTAAAGCCCCTTCAGAATTAAAGCCAACTACACCATTATTTTTAAAAATTCTAATTTTTTCCACTTTATCTTTCCCCATCTTAGTTTCTTGAACAAAAATAATGTTAGGTTTATGGTCTCTTACCAGATTCCTGAGAATGTCTTGCTTATGAGGGGCATTTAGCCCTCTTATATTCCATGAAATGAACTTCATTTTTTGACTAGAGTGTAGACTCCCTAGATAGTCAGCTGCTTACCATCCGCAATATCCTTCTTACTTTCTCTCTCTAATCTCTTTATTGGTATATCTTCCTTGGGTTTTTTTTTCTGAGATCCAACATCTGCCTTAAGACCCTTAGATCCCCAATCTATTTTACTTCTCGCAGTGACCCCCTTGGAGCCTAGTGTGACAAGTTTAGTCTCCTATTTTTGTTTCTTCCCCTTTTGAACAGTCCAGAGTTCCTTATTTTGATCTGCAAAGGGATCTTCTTCAATAGCAAGATCTTCATTGCTAATCCCCGACAAAGTGTCAGGAACCAAAGAAGAATCATCTTCATCAAATTCCCCAACAAGAGCTTTGTCAACTGGAGAACCAATTTGGGAAACATTGTTAGTATTTCCTAGGATAGGAACTAGCAAAACCATAGGAACATAAACATCTCCAGAAAGACCAACATCTGAATCCAAGAAGGGATTCATAGGAGGATCTGAAGGAGTTGAAGCAACAAGGTTAACCTTAGTAAGGACAACTTCCCTAAAAGGGGGCTCTATAGAATCTAAAACATGAGAAACCAGTTCTGCTATTTCACCTTCCTCTAGCACTAGGATAGAATTAGAATCAACTTTCTCAGCCGATTCTACCTCTTTGCTACTATTAATACCTTCCAAAGTCTTCACTTCCTTCCAGACTTGTCTGGCCTACTTTTTAGGATCCAATTCCATGGGAAAAGTAGCCTTGGGTGTTTTCTTAGGGCAGTGCTTTGCCCAGTGCCCCATCTTATGACACACAAAATAGGAAAATGGGGGAAGCTTTGACATTGTTTCTTGCCCTCAACCAAATAATAGAAATCCTGAGAGGATGGCCCACCCTAAAAAGAGGGACATCATCAAGGGTTGCTATTGTCTGGACAATAGTAGTGAAATGTGAGAAATTAAAAGAAGCAGTATCAATGGGGCATTTAGAGATCATGAAGACAAAATAATGAAGCATGAAAGCATGGAAGTACAAAATAGAGATAAACACAAAAGATAAAGGTACAAGTCCACATACAGTCATATCTCATATTCATGGCATGGAGTATGTTTAAATTTATATTTTGAACTAAGTAAAAGATGCCACAATTAGTAAAATAATCGCATGATGCCCCTTAGGAATAGTATGACAGAATGATAGCATAATATCATTTGGAACAATGAGTAAATAAAATGCAATCTAACTATGGACATAGAAACAACATGACATTAATTCAGAATGGAGAAAAGACATAATAGTTACACATAAAGCTGAGGAAGAACATTCAAATGAGGAGCAAAGACACCCAAGAAAGGACCCAAAGAATCATAGAAGGGCTTTTACTTCTAGTATATATTTAAGGCAAAGGTTATCAACAACATTGATTTTGCATTGGGGTCATCTTGCATGCAATAAACAAATGGTACAGTGCAATTGCAATGAGAAACAAAAGATTATATAGTGCCATCTAATACAAATTTAAAAGGCATGGTCAATGACAACAATACTTTGATGCTAAGATTTAAACTCATGGCCTCATAAAGAAATGAGCTTGAATGATCAAGCTTGATGTCCTAGATGGAGCACAGGCCATTGAATCTATGACAAGTAATAGTAAACAAGAAATACTTGCATTGAATCATGCTATGAAACCAAGATGTTAGTGATAACTGCAAGTATTAATAGCAGATAACTATGTCAGTGGTTCAAATAATCAAATTCCATACTATTGATCACAGCAAAAAAAATTAGCAACATGCCATCAAAGATGAAAAGGTAATGAGAACATAGAAAACTTGGGCCTTCAAATGCAGAGAAATGAATACAAAACAGTAAAAGCTTATGGTGAATACAACATGGAAATGGGGATCATAGTTTCCAGGCACCAACAAAACTAGTCAAAAGAAGGAAGAAAGACTGAGGCTCATGGGCCTTAAGAAATTCAAAGCACATGAGCATCTAAGCAACATTGCAAGGATACACGGGCTCTCAAAAAAATGAATCATAAACCAATAAATAGTGATGTAGGGGCATTCTTGGATGATGCAGGGGATTTCTTTATCCTTAGTGAAACTTCATGGGTATTTATTTATTTGGTCAGTGTTACTCAGTTGCAGCCTTAACCGACGGTCTCAGTTATTGAAGGAAGATCTGTCACTGAAGGAACTCGGTAATCTCTAGTGCTTGGTGAAAGTGTTACTTGGTGATGCTTGTGGTGCTCAGTTGACACTGGTGCTTGGTGATGCTTGGCATGCTCGGTTATTTCACTATTGCTCGGTAGTTCTGGTTTACTGACTGGAGTTCTGTGTGATTTATTGGGCCGACTTGGTGCATTTATTATCGGTAGCTATTGTTATAGGTTGACATGTTATATTAAATGTTTTTAAGGCAATTTATAAGCTGACTTGTATTGCATTTAATATTTGTTAGGAAGAGTTAATGGTTTCATCCAGCTGACTTGTGGTTGATGATTAGTATTTAAAGGGTGTTTCGGTAGATGTTTAGGTAGCTCTTGGTAGTGCTTAGTAGCATCAGATTGGATGTGTTAAGCTAGAGTTGGTGATGTTTTGGAAAAGATCTTGCATGATCTTGTAGATCATATTATCATTTGATAGTTTGTTGTAAGCAGAGCTAGTGGTTTACACAATTGGAGACAAGGAGATCGCTTGGAGGCTTGCGAGCTCAAGTTTAGATCTACCTCAGGGTTTCCATCAATTACTGATAGCTTTCAAAACTAAGCTAGCTAAGATTGTATTGGATCTATGTGGATCTTATAGAATTACTTCTGATTGTAATTGGCCCTAACCTAGAAGGCCTTACAGCTGGGCATGTTAATGAAATCATATTTTGAAACATCTTGTTGTTGAGTATTTCTACTGTGTAATTCTGAAGATGCAAGGTTTGGACTATCGTTCATTAGATCCACCATCCCTTGGCTACATGAGGTGGTATCAGAATAGAGTTGATCTTGTGGAAGTGAAGGTTTGTTCTTGTTGGAGTGAAGGTTGACCTAACAAGGCTGATCTTGCGAAATTGATCTTGTTGGTGAAGAGATTGTGTGATCTTAGTTGCAGATATGTGGCACTAAACTTGTGGAATCTTGCCCTAGTTGTTTTTGCAAAGTTGTAGGTTGTGATTTTACTTGCATACACCTTGGAGATTGTCACAAAGTGGTTGGTGAGGGTTTGTTCTAGAGGGTTTTCCATATCTTTAAAGATACCTCTGAGAAGATTGGACCCTAGAGTAATTGCAAATCTCTGTGATACTGTGCAATCTAGCATTACAGAGAAGGTGAAATCTGATTTCAAATCTGAGATGGAATTAATGAAGAATGACATGGTCACTGAGATCATGAGAGTTGTTACTAGTGTACCTCAAAATTTTGGTACTAAAGATGGTTATGAAGAAGCTATTGAAGACTTTGAACCTGCTAGATCTAGTGGTGATGACCACAGGGATTGGTCATTTTTCCTAACTTCAAATGCATTCTTCTAAGGCCTTAAAAATGTCAACACTAGTCTTGTAAGAAATATGAATGCCACTTCATTCAACCAAGGAGAAGTGAATAGAATAGGTGTAATGGAATAAAAGAGAAGTTTATATTTCGCAAGTAATAAAATAGTACATGTGTGCAAAGCTACATCACTAGCTTTGTGGTTGATTGCTTATGTAAATTTTATAGTTCGAGGTGGACACTTTCCTTGGAAAAGCTTTGGTACTCTATGGAGCTTATGACGTAAGATTTGGATTTGGTTTGGTTGGAAATTGTTACTTAGAGGGATTCAACTCCTCATTTGTAAAATGTTTTGGTCTTATTCGTAAACTATGAGAATTGTGTTATTGAATTTAAATCTAACACGAAAAAAAAATTAACCACATTTGAAACATATAAATCGAAAAAAAAAATAACATAACATTTATTCGGCGCATAAATTACATACCAAATTACAATTACTAGTATTATTATCTAGCTAGTTTAAATTTGTTATATATATAGACTGATTATAATATTAACGCTTTAATCATTAATCGTTACAACTCTTAAGTAGTTGAAGTTTATCCTTTCAAGATGGATAAAGCATAAATACTATAATCTACCATTATTAAGTCTACACTATCATTCGCGTTTCAATTTTAACATTGGATTTTCAATCTTTATCCAAGTCACTACGTCACACTTTAAAAAGTGAAAAATAAAAGATAGAACTTAGGAAAAAGTTATGCTCATAGAGACGTGACACATAATACACGAGTGTTGTTTTTACATACACCGGTGTTTCTCTTTATTCTGACAATACAAAATGCGGACGGAGTGTATGCGACTGAACACAAAAGAACGAAATTTTTTCGGTTAGAGAATGTGAAAAAATAGTAACACGACGCAAATTGACCATAAGTATATACTAAACATATCGAAGGGCTTATTCGGAATTGTGCTTTTCAAGATGAGAGATGGAAACGAAGTCAATCATCAAGCCAATCCAAGCTGAAGTGTGCTTCCGCGATTTCAACCTTAAGCTCTGTAATAGAAATGTTCTTAGCCCACAACCATTGCTTCCAAACCTTCTCATCACATATAACAAGCTTCAGCGAATTCAGTTCGCAAACAGATCTTGGTAACCTCGTCAAACGAGAACATTCTCTCATGTCGAGCTCATTCAGTTTCTTTAGTTGCCCTATTTCCTCTGGGAGTTCTCTGAGCCCCTCGCAGAATGAAATGTCTAGACATTCCAACTGCCAAAGTTTTCCTATCGACGATGGAAGCTCTTTTAGGCCTGGCAATGCCGACAACTTTAACATTTTCAGAGAGCTCAGATTCCCAAGGTCATACGGCAACTTTTGAATCAAGTGGCAGTTGGTAATAGACCACATCTGAGCAGAGGGCATATAACAGAAGCCCAGGGGCACCTCCTCCAAATTGCTGGAGTGGTCAAGATTAAAATCTCTCAAGTTTACGTTGTTGAATGTGGATATATGCTCGAACCCTTCGCATAAGCTTATAGATACTTTCTCTATGTTTGATAGAGGTTTCCTTTCCTTCTGTGTAGGAAGTGCAATCAACCTCTCCAAGCGGACAATTTTGAGTTGAGAGAGGGAAGATAAAATATCTAGACCTTTTATTGTTCCCCTCTTTGTACTATAATTGAATACCATGAGACATTTTAGATTCTTCATGGATTTCAGAAATGGGGGAAGCAAACATTCAGTTGAAGTGAAGTGTAACAAGAGAACCTCTGCCTCAGGGAAATTCATCTCTTTCCAGTACTTATCCTCCATAGGGCCTGCTTAAATCAGAAAGGAAGTCTAATCAGATCATTGTACATGTTTATGGTTGCTATATATTTCTGTTAAACTCTGATCATATTGAACTCGAATGCAGAAGATGAAAAAATGCAAGCAGAAAAGAGTATTTAAAGTTAAAATGTGACAATAAAAAATTGATAATTGAGAATGTCGATGTTGCATTGTCCTACTTATAATAAAATGGGACAAGAACGCCGTATATATCCATTAATCTAGGATATTTATTCTACTAATTTTAGAATATCAAATTCGCACTAATAATTTTTCATGTGAATTAGAAATATTTTGAAACACATTGCAACAAAATCGCAAACAGAAATGATCCGTGGTGTTTTCTTTAAGGTGTTACAGGCTGTTTTCCAAGCTTCTCTGTATGGGCTTGGTCCCTCTGATTCATTATTCAGCTCGGAAACATTTATTGTAATGAAAACCAAAGTACTGAAACAAATGATATCAGCAATAGAAATTATGACAACTATTTCAAAAGTAGTTATTTTGGACAATCTAGTGAAAATGAAAATGTAAGAGACTTTGTGATAACCCACCTGTGTGAATAGAGAGAAGTTGAGCATCAGATGCTGTGCCATTAAACAACTCAGTTTTCTGTGACAGATTATGCTCCTTCCTAGGCATCACCAACCTCTTCTTGTAGACTACACTGTCTTGGCACCCGAAATGCAACGCGAATACTCGGATTACATTATTCTGAGAAAAATATAGCTCCGCGGTATTTCTTTCTGAGATTGCTGCTCTGCTCCTGATAAGGACTATTATGTCAAATTAATGTTTAAAAATGATAGTAGAAACTTGAGTATATAAAATATAAAGGAAATTACCCTGAAATGCTAGTTAAAATCAGAAGGTTCTTGTTTGCAAGTTCTGACAAAATTGCAAATGCATTACGCCACTCGAGATTCCGAACATAAACCCAAATGTCCAACAGTGCATCAGCGCAGATTTTCCTATCATCAGGAAATAAACCTAAGTCTAGGAAGCATTCTTTGGCAACATCATCTAAAGAATCAACAGTAACCTCCAATAATCTAATTAGTTCCTTTCTGTGATAGTCTGATATGCATTCTTCTTTAGAGAAGTTTTCCCTCGCCCTCTCCCAAGCCTCATGGGATTTTCCATGCAAAGAGCTTCCGATCACCTTTAGGGCAAGTGGCAGGCCACCACATTCTGCCAGGACCTGTAATCCAAGAAATGAAAACAAAATTGTTAGAAGACCAGTTCGAGGGACAAATAATTTTGCATATCTAATTTCCTATTCATTGTGCATTACTGAAAAGAAAATTAAAACGTATTAGATAATAAAAATAATAATGAAAAAAATAGAATTGATTAGGTCTAACAGAAAAAATATACCTCCTTTACCATATTAACATTCGCAGTGCTTGGAATTGATGTCTGTCCAAAAGCCCAGAAGCAAAACAGTGACAATGCATCCTCGTGGCATAACAATGGCAATTGATACACTTGAGTAGACAGGGTTGAAGGGATTATAGATTCTTCTCTGGTTGTTACAAGAATTTTGAATCCTGGCCCTTCAAATAGTAAGTATTCCAAATCTGATCTTGACCAAACATCATCAAGAATCAGTAGTGTTTTCTTCATTTGCGTTGAAATGAACTGCTTCAGCTGCATGTGTGAATCTTCCAAATTCTGAAATTCTTGTCGCTTCCTTCCAGCAAGTTTCTTCCAGATGGTCCTCAAAATTCCTTTCACGTTTGGAGACTTTGAAACAGCGATGAAAATCACATTGTTGTCGAAGTACTCTGATTCAATGCAAGATTATTGAATTTTAGACTAACTGTTTAATACTTTTTTATTTACAAGTGGTACAGAATTACTGTTAGCTATTCGGCTATATTAATATTTGAATACGGCGCACCAAAAGAATTTTATTTAAAACGAAACCAGATCACTATACCGAAAGTCATAGAGACTAGAACTATACCATTAATATGTTTATCACCGCAGAGAGCCTGTGCCAGAGTGGTTTTACCTCCACCTGCCAGGCATTGCACCTCCACAACTGACACCTCATTCTGTATCAAAAGCCCCTTCAAATGCCCAATACATTTTTCCATCCCCACATAAAATTGAGAATCTCCAGGAACGGCACATGCTGAATCCTCCTCCATTTCAATACTGTTAATAAAATGAACTGAAGGCGTTTGTTGAGCTTTCTACAAACAATTTAATTCGTCTGCAATTTCAAACTTTACGATGTATACTCTTATATCAAGATTTTTCCTGGATAAGTAATACACATGCAATGAACCTTCGCCTGAATTTCCATGAAGGAATAATGGAAGCAACATGTTTACAAGGATTAGAATATACGAGTTTCCTCGTGTCATCCATGAGATTTCCAGCTGAATACAGCGAAAAAAAAATTGATGTTGTGTTAGTTGAATCTCGCTGGGCCATTATCTATCTGTCAGATAAACATCAGTTGTCAATGGAACGATCTACCGTCTTGCAGTGCTTAGAAAAAACGTTCAAAAGCATCTCTTAGTTGGCCAAACTTTTATGAGTTTCTTTAATAAGGTGAGAATTATTTGCGAATTATTAGTATTTATTTAATTAATATAAAATAATTTATTGAAAAATATTACTAATTTTTCTATTTAGTAATACAATTAAATATTAAAGAAGATAATATTTAACAAATTTCTAATTATATATTATAAACGTTGGTTCAAAGCAATTAGAGATGATACTTTTAGCTTACTTTCTATTGAAAAGTTTTTAAAAATTTTATCTTCATGATTAAGTTATTGCCGAATATAAAGAAAATATAAGTGTTAAACTATTTATCTTTCTAATTAAGTTATTGAATAGTATAAAGAAAAGGAAATACTTTAAATAAATTATTTAAAGTTTGTTACATTAATATCATTATTAAGAAGATACTTTAAAGAAAATAATTTCAGACTAATATATAAAATAAATTTTCAATTACATATTTTAGAAATTCATTCTATGAAATTATACATGATATTATTAACTTTCTTTCCATGAATTTTTTTAATAATTTCTTTCCTTCTTACTTAAGATGTTGAATAGCCAAAAGAAAGTATGATAGGAATTGAAAAGTAGTAAAATTATAATCTTCTCAATTAAGTTAGAATACTTTAAATAAAATATAATACTTAATTTAATTTATTAGTGTGGTTTTAATACTAACGTTAGTGTGGATCTACTACCTAACGACGAACAGACGGAATGGGGATGGCGATGGTGATAGGCGACCAGAATGTGGAATCTGGAGGACCCATACCAATCACTGGATCGCTTGGGGAAGGTTGAGTGCATGTGCATGGTAAGGGTGCATCACTCGCTTGCCCATCACTCTTCAACGGTTGAGTGCATGCGAATGATATTAGTTGGAAGGGACTCTTGCGATGAAGAATTTTCTTTCCTTATTAAGCTATCATCACTTTTGAGTTGGAGGAATTTTCCCCATGACGTCCTTTGAGTTGTATTCTTCCCAGAATCCACGAGGATTCATTGTATGTCTCTTCTTTCGTGTTGGATCAATTGCATGTTCATGACCAAAACGTACACCGTGGTGGTGATGTTTCTCAAAGACTATCCAAGAGCTAACATAGTCATTGGAACTCTGATTTCTTGTCGCAGAGGGCAAGCAACCACTTTCGTAAAGAGCCCAGAGCACTGATGGGCCCTGGAGATTGTATTATAACCTATCCTTTCTGGAAACTTCTCAAGGGAACAATATTCATGTTAAAGTAAAGAGTCGTCAGCAGCTGGTTTTTTATTTTGAAGGTTAAAAAAAGTCTGGTTTTCAAAATAATAGATTATAGCTCACTGTTGAAACTCAACTACAATGGTCGCGTGCTAGCTTTCAATCGCCCTTGCTTACTCACCAAACTCTAGTTGTCCTTTTTCCCACGATGTCTCTCTGCCTTTTCTTCTCCAAATCTGTCCCTAGGCATGGTTATAATTAGGTCGTGGGTGTTTGATATTCCTTGCACGCCAGATTGTTGTTCTCCACCTTCTAATTTCTCCAAAATGGTTGAAACCCCATACCCTATTAATTGAATATCCATTCCCTATTTGTTTGCACCAATCCACTATTTTGTCGTTGTCCCCATAAATGCATTACGAAGCATCAGTTCCCTGCTAATTTTGTTTTTGGTTAAAAGAACACCACGCCCTTTTTCATATTCTTTTCTTCTCCCTCTATATATATATATATAAGAGGTTTTCTCGCACATGTATAATTGGTTTTCTCTTCCTTTTACGATCGTAGTTGTTGTGACTTGAAAATTCATACATCCCCATCACTATACAGGGGTTCCAAATATACTATGTTGATATAAAAGTCAATTGTAATAGCCTGATTAGGGTGTTTTTGGGTATGAGGTTGTCCAATCTTCATGAATAGTTCTTTTGACTTCTCATTTTCTACCATTCTAGCTATAGTCTTTAGTTGTTTTGCCTTAAGTGTCAATTATAACAATTCTCCTATTATATTATCAAGAGCTGGGCTCATATGAATGATTTTTATTTTTTAAGATAGGGTGTTTTCTAGCCGAGAGGAAAGAGATAGATCACATTGTGTCATTTGGTGAATCATAAGGAGTCTTGGTGGTAGTTTACAAGTTAAAATGATAACTGGAAGCTGATTTACCTTTTTGACAAGTCTCCTCAAGCTCTTGTGAAACTTTGGAAGGATTCATCTCTAGAATCTAAATATCCCCATCTTTCTCTATGACCTTTCTTTAGTCAATATATATGCCACCTTCTTCTTCTCTTTTTTGTATGTGCCTTCCACCTCTTCTTGAGATCTACCAATGTCTAATAATGGTCCTTCTCCATAAGTTTTATCTAGAGTTTTTTTCCCTTCTTTAGTGGATCTTCCAACATCATCTATTCGTACTACATTGAGTAATTAGAGGATGTACGAAGGAAGTGGCCCATGTGAAATCCATATTATGGTTTCTCTTGTCTCATATTCCTTTTGTGGTAAAGCTTGATATGCCCCCACCTTCTTCTTAGATAGAAAAACTTTGGTCCCTTTTAGGATAGTGGCTATTCTAACCTAGAGAGTTTTAAAATATAACTAACTACAATCAATTGGGGCTAGTGATTGCATTTGTACGTAGATATATACTACGGGTCCACTAGATCTAACTAGTCATCAACAATCCTTTGTATCACATTGAATCTTCAAGGTTATGATCTATCTCAAGGTCATTCTCATGTAATGTATTCTTACCTCATAATTATCTAAGTAATCTACCTAGTAATCTTCTCAATGTTCCTAGGTGATTAAATAAGGAGCCTGATGCTAAGTTATTCTTCACATTATTTTTACTATCAAAAGGGAAATAGTAATCATAAAAGAGGAAAATTTATGCCTCAAAATTTCCTTTTTTAAGATCAACACATTTGATTGTAATTGATAGTCATGAAAACCAAGCCCAATTGGGAATGAAATCCTTGCCTTTCTCTTCTCACTAGGTTTATTATTCACTTCACATTACAAATATAAGTGAGTAATGGGAACTAAGTAAAATGGATACTGCAGTAGTTAATCAGTTGGATTGCCTCTAGTGAGAATCTTTATCCTAGATGCTCTTATAGCTCTCAAACCAACCTCATAGTAAAAGTGCCATTAACATTCCTAATCTATTTTTATTACATCTATGCAATTACAAATTTAGGTAATAATAATATATTTTCAGATTATTCTCTAACTCCTCAAAAAGCCTAACTCCTAGTCATTATGACTAACAATTAAATGACCTATTAAGAGGGAAATTACTATAATGAGAGAAAAAAATTTAGCATGAAATAAAAGGTCTTACTCATCATGCTTTTGTAATCCAAATATTGATTCCTAGTACCAATGATCTGTATGAAAATATTGATCCACTTTTCAAATTCATAAGTGTTATGGAAGCACCTAGGCAAAAAATCAATTTTCATGGCCCAAAATATACTTTCTCATTTGTTTTGGTGTGATCTCCTAAATTTTCTTTACTTGGTCTAATGTGTCATTTTCTAAATCCTCTTTGATATTTTCCATAAGGTCTTGTTTACGACTTCTTGAAGTTTCAAGCTATTCTTTTAGTTTATTAATGAAACATTCTACTCTTCTCAATTTGAATTTTAATTTGTCATTCTTAGCCTTCTCTTTGTCCAAGTCATCAAGAATTGCTTCGAAGTTCTCTTGCAAACTTTATGAATCTATTATGATTTCCCTTAAGCTGTTAGGCTTTCTCTCTATGGGCCAATAGATCTGATACCAATTGTTAGGATTGGGTAATACTAAGAGGGGGGGTGAATCATTATTACTGCACTTTAATTGAAACTTCAACCAATTGAAAATAAACCATAACAATGTTGAAATGAAAAAAACATAAATGCACAACACATAACTCATGACACCATGATTTTTTGTTGAGGAAACCCTAGCTAAGGGAAAACCCCGGTGGGGATGGTACCCACAACTATGCACTCAAATATTATATACTTATTAGGAGATCTAGCCCTATTAAGAGCTGAGTATTACATAGTACATTTCCTTGCTAGAGGAATACAAAACCCTATTAGGGGTATACAAAAACCCTGTTAAAGGTGGTGAGCTTGCAGCTCTTACAATCATAATACTTTCACAAAGTGTTCTTCAAAATGGTGAACAATACAAGAATCTTCTATGCTTAGATAGTTATAGTTATAGGTCGGTCATATACTGATCTCGCATCTACACTTTTCTCTTAGATTCACATCCCTCATATCATCATCTCTCACACTAATCGCTTCCATAAATTACTCTATACTTATACAAATTTTTCCATCCAGTTGGCTCTCCAAAATGTATTACAAAATATAATAATTATTAATGCAAAACATAAACATAGAGTCGGTGATCATATATTACCAAAGTATCGGCAATATAAAATATCCATATAACTTAGTACGTTTCCATATCAACTAACTTTTCCTCAATCATCGCAACTACTCATGTGCCCTATTCCACTTATTCTCTGTCTTTTCATAGCTTCACAACACTGTATCTTCCTGATCTCTTCATCAAAACATGTGTGACCTTAACTGAAGATCTAACATATTCCAAAATTTCTTCGACTAGCTTTGCAAGCCATAATACATTGTACATTGTCATTGCTAACCAAAATTGTAACACAATATATTGTTATCCTGATTCTGTACTTAGTCATTTTCATGAATGTGACTCCAATATCAAAACTCTCTACATGTGATCACTCTAGCATAAGTGTTTCCATAAATGACAACCCTCAAGTGATCCCTAATGCTTCCAAAACATCATTTGCCAACAGTCCCACTTCGCCAAGGCAAGCTAAAACTACATGTGAATTGGTGCAATCTTCAAGGTTTTTATGAATGATAGAATTAAGGTACATACGGATAGGGGTTCAGACTAACTTTGCATGATGATTTAGAATCACTAACATGTCAAAAGTATGAACCCAAATAACTCATCAAAATATCATCATATTCTCTAATAAAATCACAACACTGTATCTATTAAACTTAATCTAACTAAGGGAATTATGAGACCAAGAAAGCCTCAAGACACATCAAATTATCACCACACTTTAATGAAAAATGTATTGTCAATATCTCTTAGGCAACAATTTCAAAATTCTTCTCTTACAAATGAGAAGAAGAGGCCTTTATATAGGTACTTAAAAATAATGAGTGGCCTAGACTGAAACAATGACCGATTGCCAAGATTTTTCCACATAAGCCCTAATTAGGGTTACGGAACACAAAAGTGAATCTACATTAATGTAAAAATAATCCACCACCATAATAGGTAATAAATACCCACTACCTATGCACACTCAGAAGGAAAGTGGGGTTCAATAAATTACCATTGTGCGCTCCCACTATCCATTAAATGCACTTGTCGTCTATCTTTGACCTCTCTACCTGAATGCCTAGAATCTATCTAGCACCATTTCCAATTCTTCCACATTGACGCTAAGTGTTGACTCTTTCTTGAACTCCAAGGCAACCATTTCTTGCTCATACTTCTTCAAAAATATAGAGGTTCTCATAATCATGCTTCGTGAAAAGGATCATCTGAAAGGATTCCTCCAACCTTCCCTTCAGGTTTCTTAGAGTTCTCTATTCTTCAGTGAGCCTTTGTGATAAAAGTGAGGAAGCATTGTTGGAAACCTCTTGTCAGATATTATCAACTATTTCCTACAGTCAAGTGGATTTCTTAACGAAATTCTCAAACATTTCCTTGGCCATAAGCACTGCACCATACCATCTTGAAAAGTCATATGCTTCACCTTCTCTGACAATCCCAACATTAATCAGTTTCTTGTTAGGTGTCTCAATCAGCTCATGTAATTCTATAATTATCTCATCCCTATAGATGCAATCCTCCTCCCAAGATCCCTCAATACACTAAATTCGGGAAAGGATAATAAGTTCTCTATTATGTATCTTCACAAAATCTTCAACATGTTTGTAGGCCTCATTCTGGATGCCCTCCATGTTAGCTTTTGGTGACTAATCAGGAAAGTACTATCCAGGAAAGTACTGTACACTTTTCCTCCCGACCTCGCCGGGGTTCGGGGCTGGGCCGGGCCCCGAGCGGGGGTTTGGGGGCAGCAGCCCCCAAGAGCAAGGGTTCGGGGGCGCAACCCCCGAGGAAATTTTTTTTTGAGGCCGACTACTTTTTGGGTTATTTGGGCTGACTACTTATAACTCATTCTAACCCTAAAGCGGAAAAATATTGTATAATATGGCTTAGGGTTAGGGATTTTCATTATGTATGATTTTAGTACTTGCGGCAGAATTGGGCTGTAAGGGATTACGGATTGTAATCAGGTTGTAATCACTGGATAATAATAATATTGGACTCGCTGTTGGTGGACGTAGCTTAGGGATTGGGTGAACCACGTTAAATCTGTGTGTCTTGTGTTCTATTCTATGTGGTTTATTATTTTCTGATATTAGTTATATTTGCACATAATTGTTATTTCTGCCTTGTTAATCCTAACAAGTGGTATCAGAGCGAGGTTATTTCGTTCGTTCTTTCATCTATTCTCTGAAGCAGGTCTCACGAGTTAGTGGGAGAGTCTCTCGGTTAAGTGGGAGAAATGGCAGATGAGGGTAGGCTGAAGGTTGATAAGTTTAATGGGCAGAACTTTCAGTTATGGAAGATGCAAATGGACGATTATCTCTATCAGAAGGATCTATGGCAGTCATTAGAGGGAGTAGCCAAGAAAGAGCAATCAATGTCTCAGGAGGATTGGGATATTTTGGATAGGAAGACACTGGGGAGTATTCGTCTATGCCTGGCACAATCGATGGCATTCAATATTACTGAAGCAAAGACAGCTAAAGATCTGATGGAAACCCTAGCGAAGTTGTATGAAAAGCCTTCAGCTTCAAACAAGGTATTTCTTATGAAGCGTTTATTTAATATGAAAATGGTAGAAGGTGGATCAGTTACTGATCATTTGAATGAGTTTAATAGAGTTACAAGTCAATTAACCTTAGTTAAAATTACTTTTGATGAAGAGGTTAGGGCTCTCTTGATTTTGTGTTCTTTGCCAGAAAGCTGGAATGGCTTGGTAATGGCTGTTAGTAATTCTGTTTCTGGTTCTAATACCCTAAAGTATGATGATGTTATTGGTGTTATATTGAGTGAGGAAATTCATAGGAAAAGCTCAGGGGCATCCACATCGAGTAGTGTATTGAACACAGAAAGTAGAGGCAGAACAAGAGATAGAGGAAACAACTCTGAAAATCGTGGGAAATCAAGAGGAAAATCAAAGGGAAAGAGGTCCGAATCTAAAGGGCCAAATGATTGCTGGTACTGTGGAAAACCAGGTCATAAGAAGAAAGATTGTTGGTCTCGGAAGAAAGATCAAGGAGACAAAAATGATGGAAACAAGGAGGCAAATGTGGTAAGTAACAAATCCGAGGAGGATGCTTTGCTCTTGTCCTTAGAAAGTATTGATGATTCATGGGTTTTAGATTCTGTGGCTTCATTTCATGCTACACCCCATAGAAGTTATTTTGTTGATTATGTCCAAGGGGATTTTGGGCTAGTTTATTTGGGAGATAATGAACCCTGTCAGATTGTTGGAAAGGGAAAAATTAAGATTAAGTTGCAGAATGGGAATCATTGGCTACTACAAGAGGTAAGACATGTTCCAAGGCTGAGTAGGAATTTAATTTCAGCAGGGCAACTAGGTGATGAGGGTTGCACAGTTACTTTTAATGATAAAAATTGGAAGGTTTCAAAAGGTTCCTTAGTAGTAGCAAAAGGTGTGAAAGTAGGCACCTTATATCTTTGTACAGGTCATACTGTTCCTTCTACTTTAATTG
Organism: Chamaecyparis obtusa; assembly: GCA_027943335.1. Classification (NCBI taxonomy): domain Eukaryota; kingdom Viridiplantae; phylum Streptophyta; class Pinopsida; order Cupressales; family Cupressaceae; genus Chamaecyparis; species Chamaecyparis obtusa. Next base: position 32,487 of record BSBK01008509.1, read on the forward strand.
TTTCAGAAGATAATGAATGTTCAGGAACAGTGGCTGCAGTTGAGTAGGAAGAACATCAAACTGTTGCTGTAGATTCTGACACAGCACTGTGGCACAACAGACTCAGGCACCTGAGTGAAAAAGGTATGAAATTACTTCATTCAAAGAAAGTTTTACCTGGTCTGAAATGTGTCAATATGAATTTCTGTGAAAGTTGTGTTTATGGAAAACAAAAGAGAGTTAGTTTTGTGAAGAGTGGGAAGGAAAAGAAAAATGAGAGATTAGAGCTTGTGCATACAGATGTATGGGGACCAGCTCAGGTATCTTCCCTTGGTGGCTCTCTGTATTATGTTACATTTATAGATGATGCAACAAGAAAAGTATGGATTTATTTCCTTAGATAGAAATTTGATGTATTTCAAACTTTTAAGAAATGGAAATGCTTGGTTGAGAATGAGACTGGTAAAAAGTTAAAATGTCTCAAATCTGATAATGGTGGTGAGTATTGCAGCATAGAATTTGAAGAATATTGTTCCTCTAATGGTATTCATAGGCAGAAAATTGTACCAAGGACTCCACAAGAAAATGGAGTGGCTGAACGCATGAACAAGACAATAATGGAGCGTGCAAGAAGTATGAGGTTGCATGCTAGGCTGCCCAAAAATATGTGGGCAGAGGTAGTGAACACCGTTGTTTATTTAATCAATAGAGGCCCCTCTACTCCTTTGGACTGTGGTATTCCAGAGGAAACATGGAGTGGTAAGAAGGTGAGTTATTCTTTTCTCAAAACCTTTGGTTGTGAAGCTTTTGCACTTATAGACTCTGAAAATAGAACCAAGCTGGAAGCTAAGTCAAAGAAATGTGTATTTTTTGGGTATGGCATTGATGAATTTGGTTATAGGCTTTGGGATTTTGAAAATCATAAAATTGTAAGAAGCAGGGATGTCATATTCAATGAGAAAGTATTGTACAAAGATCTGTCACTGCGGCATGAGAAGAAAGAAAATGACTATGTAGTACTGGATGATACTCCACAAGTTCATGTTCCAGTAGTTCCTTATGCTCCGCAACAACAGCAACAACAAATACCACACACCCCAGTGAGTGTTAGATAGTCAACAAGGCTAAGTAGACCTCCAGAAAGATTTTCTCCATCTTTGTATTCTATTCTGTTAACAGATGCTGGTGAACCTGAATGTTATAATGAAGCTGTGCAGGTGGATACAAAGCTTCAGTGGGAGTCTGCAATGACAGATGAAATGGACTCTTTGCTGAAAAATCAGACATGGGATTTATGTAAGTTACCTGCAGGTAAAAGGGCTTTACAGAATAAATGGGTTTACAGGATCAAAGAAGAGGATGGAGGTACGAAAAGATTTAAAGCCAGATTAGTCGTAAAAGGATTTGCAAAGAAACATGGTATTGATTTTGATGAGATATTTTCTCCAGTTGTTAAAATGACTTCTATTCATACTGTTTTAAGTATTGTGGCTACTGAAGATTTGCATTTAGAGCAGCTTGATGTTAAAACAGCCTTTCTTCATGGTGATTTGGATGAAGAAATATATATGGTTTAGCCACAAGGATTTGAGGTCAAGGGTAAGAAGAATTTGGTGTGCAGATTGCAGAAAAGTTTATATGGCTTGAAGCAAGCACCTCGGCAATGGTATATTAAATTTGACACTTTTATGAATGGGCATGGATATAGTCGGTGTCATTCTGACCATTGTTTTTATTATAAGAGGTTGGATGATGACAACTACATTATTTTATGTTTATATGTTGATGATATGCTTGTAGCTGGGTCTAACATGGATCACATTAAGGGGTTGAAACAACAGTTAGCAAAATCTTTTGCTATGAAGGATTTGGGGGCAGCAAAACAAATCCTTGGTATGAAAATTTGTAGAGATAGAAAAAATAAGAAATTGTCTCTATCTCAGGCTGATTATATTGAGAAGGTGTTGCAACGTTTCTCTATGGAAAATGCCAAAGCTGTCAGCACACCTTTGCCTGGTCATTTGAAATTGACTAAGGATATGTGTCCCAAGACACTAGAAGAAGAGACTAAAATGTCTAAGGTACCTTATGCTTCAGCTGTAGGGAGCTTAATGTATGCTATGGTATGTACTAGGCCAAATATTGTACACGCAGTGGGAGTCGTTAGCCGTTATATGATTAACCCTGGTCTTGAGCATTGGAATGCAGTCAAATGGATTCTCAGATATTTGAGAGGCACATCCAGTAAGTGTTTACACTTTGGGGGTTCTACTACTACTGTACAAGGCTATGTTGACTCAGATTTGGCAAGAGATATAGATAGCAGGCGGAGTACTACAGGTTATATATTTACTGTTGGTGGGACAGCAGTGAGTTGGATTTCTCGACTACAAAAGGTGGTTTCTTTATCCACTACAGAGGTAGAGTATGTTGCTGCTACAGAGGCAGCCAAGGAGATGATATGGCTTCAATTCTTCATGGAAGAATTGGGACATCCACAAAAGGATAATTTTCTACATACAGATAGCCAAAGTGCCATTCATCTTGCAAAGAATTCTGCTTTGCACTCAAAGACAAAACACATATAGTTGCGGTACCATTTCATTCGATCAGTTTTGGATGATGGACAGTTAAGGCTAGAAAAGATTCATACTGATGATAATCCAGCAGATATGTTTACAAAGGTAGTAACAAGGGAGAAGTTGAACTCATGTTCAACTTCAGTTGGTCTTCTAGACTGAACAAAATAAAGGAACAACTGAGTCCAAGGTGGTTCAATCCAGTGGGAGCCTCATGTGGGTAGCGGTATTGCTACAGGATCAGTCTCCAAGTGGGAGGTTTTTTTGGTATAGTGTGGATACTGATCAGTCACCAAGTGGGAGATTGTTAGCTTGTGGTGACTAATCAGGAAAGTACTGTACACTTTTCCTCCCGACCTCGCCGGGGTTCAGGGCTAGGCCGGGCCCCGAGCGGGGGTTTGGGGGCGGCAGCCTCCAAGAGCAGGGGTTCAGGGGCGCAGCCCCCGAGGAAATTTTTTTTTGAGGCCGACTACTTATAACTCATTCTAAGCCTAAAGTGGAAAAATATTGTATAATATGGCTTAGGGTTAGGGATTTTCATTATGTATGATTTTAGTACTTGCGGCAGAATTGGGCTGTAAGGGATTACGGATTGTAATCAGGTTGTAATCACTGGATAATAATAATATTGGACTCACTGTTGGTGGACGTAGCCCAGGGATTGGGTGAACCACGTTAAATATGTGTGTCTTGTGTTCTATTCTGTGTGGTTTATTATTTTTTGATATTAGTTATATTTGCACATAATTGTTATTTCTGCCTTGTTAATCCTAACACTCCATCCAAACCTCTTCCCCTTGTGGAATATGCATGATTTGTTCTATCCCTTCTACTGACTCCATGGAAACAACCAGAGAAATGAAGGATGGAACCTCCTCGTTAACTAGACGAGACAAATTGCTTTTGTATTCACACAGGGCCTTAATTTCACTTTTTTGCCTCTAATATTCCTCCTCAAGATTCTTTATTTTGTCCTTCACTACCTGCGTGGAGTCATTAAAATCCTCCATGACTTATGTCCTAGATGCGTAGCCTAAGTCAATCTCAATTACATTATATTCCTTAGGAGCAATTTGATCCTTTGATTATCTACTATCAGTGTTCCAACTTGCACGATCCTAGATCCAATTTCTCATCAAATAATCTCCATGAAATATTTTGCATTTCCCTTCTCATCTGATCGGTTGACTCCTCTAGGATTTCCTGCATTTCAACCGTTGGGTCAACCTCCTTTTCTTGGCTTCTACGAATCCTCTATCTCAACCACACTGGAATATCTTCATTCTTATCCGTTTGTACTTCCAACTGCTCTTGTCCTTGGAATTTTCTAGTATCAATCTCTTCTTTGGCCCTCTAACTTCATGTTGCTTCCATAGAGACTACATCTTCCACTGTAGGAAATCCTTCCTCTGTTGCAGGAGCTTCTGCCTCTGTTTTAGGAACTTCCTCTTCCATCATCTCTCTTTGTAGAAGTGTGCCAAGACTTTCCTCAGTGATGATATCCTATTCTCTTCTCCTTATTTTTGGAAACCCTTCATTAGAGTTGATACTCAAGTTGTCTTGTATTAACCTATTCATGTGTTTTTGCTCCATTATCCTCTTGGTTGCATATGTTTTCTTCCTGGAAAAAGTTCCTATTTCTTGCAAACTCAAAGTTTGACTAGGTGAGGATGGAACATCTACAAACCTATGCCTCTTTTGTTGTGGTTCATCAATATGAAGGTCCAATTTCCTTTTTGTGTGTATTTCCTAAGAAACACCTTTATTCTTTCTGCGGTCTGCACTACCTAACAGAATTTCTCCTTCTTTCATTGTTCTTCCTTGTGGTTTCCATGGTCTTTCATCCCTTAGTGCTTGATGGCCCATCAATTGGTATGTCCATCATTTCTTTGGTATAGTCACCTAGCTCAACTGCCTACAAATCCAATACCTAGTGAAATACAGGACCGATCTAGAAAATGTGTCGAGGTCTAGAAATTCTTTCTTCGACCAATCATAGGAACCAATTTTTTTTTTCTCGGGGCAATATCCTTTCTAGACCACATTTAACTCTTCATTTGATCAGGAATATGAAATGTTTTGCATGCCCTAATCAGGTTTAGTAGCAATTTGGAATGCATTATTTTCTTCACCTCGTTCTCATCTACATCATTTGCCCAAAAATCCTCAAAGTGCACCATATGTTGATATCTAATCCCTGTCACTAATCATATTTTGTTGTAAGGGTCAAAGTTCAGCCTCTCTATATACATTAGGAAGCATCAGTTCCCTGCTAATTTTTTTTTTGGTTAAAAGAACACCACGCCCTTTTTCATATTCTTTTCTTCTCCCTCTATATATATATATAAAAGGTTTTCTCGCACATGTATAATTGGTTTTCTCTTCCTTTTACGATCATAGTTGTTGTGACTTGAAAATTCATACATCCCCATCACTATACAGGGGTTCCAAATATACTATGTTCATATCAAAGTCAATTGTAATAGCCTGATTAGGGTGTTTTTGGGTAGTAGGTTGTCCAATTTCCATGAATAGTTCTTTTGACTTCTCATTTCCTACCATTCTAGCTATAGTCTTTAGTTGTTTTGCCTTAAGTGTCATTTATAACAATTCTCCTATTATATTATCAAGAGCTAAGCTCATATGAATGATTTTTATTTTTTAAGATAGGGTGTTTTCTAGTCAAGAGGAAAGAGATAGATCACATTGTGTCATTTGGTGAATAATAAGGAGTCTTGGTGGTAGTTTACAAGTTAAAATGATAACTGGAAGCTGATTTACTTTTTTGACAAGTCTCCTCAAGCTCTTGTGAAACTTTGGAAGGATTCATCTCTAGAATCTAAATATCCCCATCTTTCTCTATGGCCTTTCTTTAGTCAATATATATGCCACCTTCTTCTTCTCTTTTTTGTATGTGCCTTCCACCTCTTCTTGAGATCTACCAATGTCTAATAATGGTCCTTCTCCATAAGTTTTATCTAGAGTTTTTTTCCCTTCTTTAGTGGATCTTCCAACATCATCTATTCGTACTACATTGAGTAATTAGAGGATGTACGAAGGAAGTGGCCCATGTGAAATCCATATTATGGTTTCTCTTGTCTCGTATTCCTTTTGTGGTAAAGCTTGATATGCCCCCACCTTCTTCTTAGATAGAAAAACTTTGGTCCCTTTTAGGATAGTGGCTATTCTAACCTAGAGAGTTTTAAAATATAACTAACTACAATCAATTGAGGCTAGTGATTGCATTTGTACGTAGATATATACTACGGGTCCACTAGATCTAACTAGTCATCAACAATCCTTTGTATCGCACTGAATCTTCAAGGTTATGATCTATCTCAAGGTCATTCTCATGTAATTTATTCTTACCTCATAATTATCTAAGTAATCTACCTAGTAATCTTCTCAATGCTCCTAGGTGATTAAATAAGGAGCCTGATGGTAAGTTATTCTTCACATTATTTTTACTATCAAAAGGGAAATAGTAATCATAAAAGAGGAAAATTTATGCCTCAAAATTTCCTTTTTTAAGATCAACACATTTGATTGTAATTGATAGTCATGAAAACCAAGCCCAATTGGGAATGAAATCCTTGCCTTTTTCTTCTCACTAGGTTTATTATTCACTTCACATTACAAATATAAGTGAGTAATGGGAACTAAGTAAAATGGATACTACAGTAGTTAATCAGTTGGATTGCCTCTAGTGAGAATCTTTATCCTAGATGCTCTTATCGCTCTCAAACCAACCTCATAGTAAAAGTGCCATTAACATTCCTAATCTATTTTTATTACATCTATGCAATTACAAATTTAGGTAATAATAATATATTTTCAGATTATTCTCTAACTCCTCAAAAAGCCTAACTCCTAGTCATTATGGCTAACAATTAAATGACCTAGTAAGAGGGAAATTACTATAATGAGAGAAAAAAAATTAGCATGAAATAAAAGGTCTTACTCATCATGCTTTCGTAATCCAAATATTGATTCCTAGTACCAATGATCTGTATGAAAATATTGATCCACTTTTCAAATTCATAAGTGTTATGGAAGCACCTAGGCAAAAAATCAATTTTCATGGCCCAAAATATACTTTCTCATTTATTTTGGTGTGATCTCCTAAATTTTCTTTACTTGGTCTAATGTGTCATTTTCTGAATCCTCTTTGATATTTTCCATAAGGTCTTGTTTACGACTTCTTGAAGTTTCAAGCTATTCTTTTAGTTTATTGATGAAACATTCTGCTCTTCTCAATTTGAATTTTAATTTGTCATTCTTAGCCTTCTCTTTGTCCAAGTCATCAAGAATTACTTCAAAGTTCTCTTGCAAATTTTATGAATCTATTCTGATCTCCCTTAAGTTGTTAGGCTTTCTCTCTAAGGGCCAATAGATCTGATACCAATTGTTAGGATTGGGTAATACTAAGAGGGGGGGTGAATCATTATTACTGCACTTTAATTTAAACTTCAACCAATTGAAAATAAACCATAACAATGTTGAAATGAAAAAAACATAAATGCACAACACATAACTCATGACACCATGATTTTTTGTTGAGGAAACCCTGGCTAAGGGAAAACCCCGGTGGAGATGGTACCCACAACTATGCACTCAAATATTATATCCTTATTAGGATATCTAGCCCTGTTAGGAGCTGAGTATTACATAGTAAATTTCCTTGCTAGAGGAATACAAAACCCTATTAGGGGTATACAAAAACCCTGTTAAAGGTGGTGAGCTTGTAGCTCTTACAATCATAATACTTTCACAAAGTGTTCTTCAAAATGGTGAACAATACAAGAATCTTCTATGCTTAGATAGTTATAGTTATAGGTTGGTCATATACTAATCTCGCATCTACTCTCTGCTCTTAGATTCACATCCATCATATCATCATCTCTCACACTAATCGCTTCCATAAATTACTCTATACTTATACAAATTTTTCCATCCAGTTGGCTCTCCAAAATGTATTACAAAATATAATAATTATTAATGCAAAACATAAACATAGAGTCGATGATCATATATTACCAAAGTATCGGCAATATAAAATATCCATATAACTTAGTACGTTTCCATATCAACTAACTTTTCCTCAATCATCGCAACTACTCATGTGCCCTATTCCACTTATTCTCTATCTTTTCATAGCTTCACAACACTGTATCTTCCTGATCTCTTCATCAAAACATGTGTGACCTTAACTGAAGGTCTAACATATTCCAAAATTTCTTCGACTAGCTTTGCAAGCCATAATACATTGTACATTGTCATTGCTAACCAAAATTTTAACACAATATATTGTTATCCCGATTCTGTACTTAGTCATTTTCATGAATGTGACTCCAGTATCAAAACTCTCTACATGTGATCACTTTAGCATAAGTTTTTCCATAAATGACAACCCTCAAGTGATCCCTAATGCTTCCAAAACATCATTTGTCAACAGTCCCACTTCGCCAAGGCAAACTACAACTACATGTGAATTGGTGCAATCTTCAAGGTTTTTACGAATGATAGAATTAAGGTACATACGGATAGGGGTTCAGACTAACTTTGCATGATGATTTAGAATCACTAACATGTCAAAAGTATGAACCCAAAAAACTCATCAAAATATCATCATATTCTCTAATAAAATCACAACACTTTATCTATTAAACTTAATCTAACTAAGGGAATTATGAGACCAAGAAAGCCTCAAGACACATCAAATTATCACCACACTTCAATGAAAAATGTATTGTCAATATCTCTTAGGCAACAATTTCAAAATTCTTCTCTTACAAATGAGAAGAAGAGGCCTTTATATAGGTACTTAAAAATAACGAGTGGCCTAGATTGAAACAATGACCGATTACCCAGATTTTTCCACATAAGCCCTAATTAGGGTTATGGAACACAAAAGGGAATCTACCGTAATGAAAAAATAATCCACCACCATAATAGGTAATAAATACCCACTACCTATGCACACTCAGAAGGAAAGTGGGGTTCAATAAATTACCATTGTGTGCTCCCACTATCCATTAAATGCACTTGTCATATATCTTTGACCTCTCTACTTGAATGCCTAGAATCTATCTAGAACCATTTCCAATTCTTCCACATTGACGCTAAGTGTTGACTCTTTCTTGAACTCCAAGGCAACCATTTCTTGCTCATACTTCTTCAAACTATCATTCCAATTTGGTACCATGTCCTAAGTAGTGTACATATCATTCAAAAATATAGAGAGGTTCTCATAATCATGCTTCGTCAAAAGGATCATCTGAAAGGATTCCTCCAACCTTCCCTTCAGGTTTCTTAGAGTTCTCTATTCTTCAGTGAGCCTTTGTGATAAAAGTGAGGAAGCATTGTTGGAAACCTCTTGTCAAATATTATCAGCTATTTCCTACAGTTAAGTGGATTTCTTAACGAAATTCTCAAACATTTCCTTGGCCATAAGCATTGCACCATACCATCTTGAAAAGTCATATGCTTCACCTTCTCTGACAACCCCAACATTAATCAGTTTCTTGTTAGGTGTCTCAATCAGCTCATGTAATTCTATAATTATCTCATCCCTATAGATGCAATCATCCTCCCAAGATCCCTCAATACACTAAATTCGGGAAAGGATAATAAGTTCTCTATTATGTATCTTCACAAAATCTTCAACATGTTTGTAGGCCTCATTCTGGATGTCTTCCATCCAAACCTCTTCCCCTTGTGGAATATGTATGATTTGTTCTGTCCCTTCTACTGATTCCATGGAAACAACCAGAGGAATGAAGGATGGAACCTCCTTATTAACTAGACGAGACAAATTGCTTTTGTAGTCACACATGGCCTTAATTTCACTTTTTTGCCTCTAATATTCCTCCTCAAGATTCTTTATTTTGTCCTTCACTACCTACGTGGAGTCATTAAAATCTTCCATGACTTATGTCCTAGATGCGTGGCCTAAGTCAATCTCAATTACATTATATTCCTTAGGAGCAATTTGATCCTTTGATTATCTACTATCAGTGTTCCAACTTGCACAATCCTAGATCCAATTTCTCATCAAATAATCTCCATGAAATATTTTGCATTTCCCTTCTCATCTGCTCGGTTGACTCAATCTAGGATTTCTTGCAATTCAACTGTTGGGTCAACCTCCTTTTCTTGGCTTCTATGAATCCTCTATCTCAACCACACTGGAATATCTTCATTCTTATCCCTTTGTACTTCCAACTACTCTTGTCCTTGGACTTTTCTAGTATCAATCTCTTCTTTGGCCCTCTAACTTCATGTTGCTTCCATAGAGACTACATCTTCCACTACAGGAAATCCTTCCTCTATTGCAGGAGCTTCTGCCTCTGTTTTAGGAACTTCTTCTTCCATCATCTCTCTTTGTAGAAGCGTGCAAAGACTTTCCTCAGTGGTGATATCCTATTCTCTTCTCCTTATTTTTGTAAACCCTTCATTAGAGTTGATACTCAAGTTGTCCTATATTGACCTACTCATGTGTTTTTGCTCCATTATCCTCTTGGTTGCATATGTTTTCTTCCTCGAAAAAGTTCCTATTTCTTGCACACTCGAAGTTTGACTAGGTGAGGATGGAACACCTACAAACCTATGCCTCTTTTGTTGTGGTTCATCAATATGAAGGTCCAATTTCCTCTTTGTGTGTATTTCCTAAGAAACACCTTTATCCTTTCTGCAGTCTGCACTACCTAACAGAATTTCTCCTTCTTTCATTGTTCTTCCTTGTGGTTTCCTAGGTCTTTCATCCCTTAGTGCTTGATGGCCCATCAGTTGGTATGTCCATCATTTCTTTGGTACAGTCACCTGGCTCAACTGCCTACAAATCCAATACCTAGTGAAATACAGGACCGATCTAGAAAATGTGTCGAGGTCTAGAAATTCTTTCTTCGACCAATCATAGGAACCAATTTTTTTTTTCTCAGGGCAATATCCTTTCTAGACCACATTTAACTCTTCATCTGATCAGGAATATGAAATGTTTTGCATGCCCTAATCAAGTTTAGTAGCAATTTGGAATGCATTATTTTCTTCACCTCGTTCTCATCTACATCATTTGCCCAAAAATCCTCAAGGTGCACCATATGTTGATATCTAATCCCTGTCACTAATCATATTTTGTTGTAAGGGTCAAAGTTCAGCCTCTCTATATACAACGAAAGACGGAAGAACAATAATTCATCATGAGACCTCTTTGTTGCCTATAGGCATGGGCACATTTTAGCTCCATCCTTCCCTATCGAAATCAAAAAATCAAGTCCCAATTTCTACTTCCCTTTCTAAGTCTTGTCATAAACAGTTAGCTACCAGGTGATCTCTAGTAGGACCATCTTGTATGTAAGATATCTAGGAAGATTGTATTGTTGTGCTAAGAATCCTTGAAGCCTAATGTAGGAAAAAGTAGGAAACTACCTAAACCATGCCCTATATTCTTCCACCAATTTTATGGATCTACTAACAGCCTCACATTTAGCTTCTTTTACAGAGTTTGCATAATACGCATTGCAAATGCATCGTTGACCCGGACATAATCATCAATTGTGTGCAAATGCAATTTAGGATAGCAATCATATAATTTCAATTGCTGAGTCCTACTTCCAATTTCTCCCTTGCATCTCTGCCCTCTATATCTTGTTTCTCATGCCAACATGTAGATGACATACGAACTCATTTAAAATTTATTTGTCTACTCCAGGTTCTCTAACTGCTCACTCAAGTTGTCACTGATCAATCATGCCCAATCTACATGATTATGTTCTTCCACTACCTGATCAATAAAATACCATATTCATCTTTCGAATAGATAGGACTAAGGTAAGCCAAATATCCTGCTCAACATCATTATCATATCACTATATTCTCAGTGAAAATCTAGCCATACCAACTCCTTAGGTAGCTTAGAAAAATGAGACATGTTCTTTCATAGCCACTTGTTGTTTCTAATCTCTTTACAATACTGAACTCCGACAGTGAAGACCCTTTTATGCTTTCTCCTTTATTTTCATTACCAAACTCTGAAAGGAAGGAATTCTTAAGGCCTCCAAAATAGGTGGTGGACAAAGGTCTACAAGTAAGTTTCCATCAGCATCTCTGATCATTCTATCTCTCGCATGGTAGTGCCTTGCATATTCTTAGATCAACTCAGGATGCTGAAAGGAAGGAGGGAATCCAGCTACAACCACCATACCACTATTCATGATCCGGCTGGCTAAGTGTGTTGGATGATGTTCCTTATATCCAAACATCCTCCTGGCGAATTCATTCAGGTCAAGGCATTCGAGGTTGGTATCACTGATTTCTGATGACTTCGACACGATCTTGGATTCTAGATAGAATCTACTCTTCTCATTCTTTATCAGTTGCCTTCTGGTCATGTTTGTTCTTTTAGATTATGTCATCTCATTCTCTTGCAAAACATGAAAGAAACAAACATAAGAGCATGCGAGAAAACAAAAACCAAAATAATTTCTCCAAAAAAGAAGATTTTAGAATTTTAAAAGTTTCTGCATCTTCTTCTGAATAGGATTTTCTTTCTTCCAAGAACTTGTGCCTTTCAAAACCTTTCCCACTTACTAAAAAAAAATCTCCCTTTTCTTGGAATGTTATAATTCCTCCTGAAAATAATTTTCACACTTCCCAAGAAATACCTTTTCTCTCTCCAAGAAAATTCACTCAACTTTTCCAAGATTTTCTTTCCAAAAGAAATTCTCACTATCTCTTTATCAATCTTACTTCTTAGCTTGGTCTTGAAATTTATTTGTGAAAAACGAATTGAGAGAGACTCTCTTTTATAGACTTGAGAACCCTAGAACGCTACTTTAAAAGAAAAGCACCAAATTTAGAAGATTCCCTCAAAAAATTTGTCATTCATCTCAGTTTCTCTTTGCTCTTGGGAAATTTCCAATTTGAGTGATTGACTTCGTGGAGAAGTTTTATCCATTTGATCCTCTTTCCAATTTTTTATTGTTTAAAAAATATATATTAATTTAATATTAATGCAAATCAATATTTAATTAATTTGAGATTTTAAATCTAAAAGTAATTTTCAATTTTGATTTTTTAATTATTGCTTTTCAGATAATAATTAATTAAATATTTTTGATTGCAGGAAAAAACACGTTTTAAAAGGGACCCAAAACCCCGTACAAGTAGAATTTAAATTTGAGTGTTTGACTTCATGGAGAATTTTTATCCATTTGATCCTCTTTCCAATTTTTTATTGTTTAAAAAAAATATTAATTAAATATTAATACAAATCAATATTTAATTAATTTGAGATTTTAAATCCAAAAGTAATTTTCAATTTTGATTTTTTAATTATTGCTTTTCAAATAATAATTAATGAAATATTATTTAATTAATTTAACTTTTGAACACCCTTTTCAATTTTTGAAATTCTCAAAATTTTCCAAAGTTTCACAAATTTTGAATTTTTCAATTCTCACCAATTTCCAAGGTTTTCACTTTTCAAATCTCCAAGTTTCCAAAAAAAATTATTTTTTTAGGCTTTGGAATTTTTAAGATTTCTGAATTTTGAGTTTTCCAAATTTTCCAAAATTTTGACGATTCAATTTTTCCAAATTTTTTAATTTTAACGGTTTTGAAAAATTTTCATTTTGATTTTGGAAATTTTTCAATTTCTACGAGTTTCTCAAGATTTTCAATGTTTCCCAAAATTTCAATTCCCAAGATTTTTCAGAATTTCCAAGAATTGAAATTTTCCAAGATCAAAAATTTTGAACTTCTCTCATGTTTTAAAATTTTTGCCAAGATTTTGTAATTTTTAAATTTAAAAAATTAATAATTAAATATTAAATACAAAATTTAATATTTAATTAATTTTCATTCTCCATCAACATACGAACCACTTTCAAACATTAAATTTCTTTACTCCATCAATTTCATAGGAGCGTGTTTAGCCCCCATTGCGGATTCTTGCTTTGAAATTATCCCCCACTTCATCGAAAATGTGCTCCACGCGCATATGAGGGTGGATCGAGGATAATTCATCTCCTAGCATTTGAGTAAATTCCTTGACATATTCTGTTTCGCGCTCCAAGCGCACTTTGGCTTGGGTCCGGGATTATCTTTTAAAACAAATTCCTCACCATAAGAGAAATGCGCCCTGAGCGCACATTTAGGTGGGTTGTGGATGTTCGGTTTTCTCATATTCCGTGACTGGGTGCATTTTGCGCTCTGAGCGCATATCCAAAGGGGTCGGGGATGCTTGGTCCTGGAATTTATCTATGACCCGCGTTGACTTGCACTCCTTTGTTCACGGGGCAAAAACAATGGACAGACTCCCTTCAATGTGTTTTTGTAGATTTCTGAGACATGGCACATCCTTCATTGTTACTCAGATGCGCTACTTAGGGCACTAGGTGTCTTTCTGATATTGGAGACTCCCTCTTTGGTGAGATAAAACCTCAGAAGATTAATCAGGGATCGTTTATTTTCAATGTTCTTTTCATGGCACATATGGAAGTTTAAAACGGATTTTCCCCTTATTCACAGTTCCCTTGCCACCGTAAAGATGCTCTGGGATTTTGCACGGAGTGTCCTGTGTTGTTATCGTTCCCTCACTTTCACTCCACAAGGACCATTTAATTCATGAAACCTTTAATTTTTATTTAGCGTGATGTGCGCTTAGAGATCTTTTAAGTTTTATAATGGAGACTTGCTTCTGCAGGATGTGTTTAGGAGCCATTGCGGGCTCATAGAACAAGCTTCTTTTGTAGATGATTCTTCATCAAGCCTTTGAATCCCGAGCACGACATGGGTTAGGAAGCTGATTGCTTTGTTCCAGATGTGATCTTCGGCTTAGTGAATTCCATCTTCTCTAGATTTTGACTCAAACATTGGCATTGCGCCCATTGAGAAATCCTCCCTTCGTTCACTGTCCTTCCATGCTCGGAGCTGAAGAAGGTACACTAAATACTTTTGAGATTATGGAGAGACTATATGGGGTGCGTTTAAAAGTCATTTTGCTACAACTTCCCGTGAAAGATGCCTTATGTGCTCAAAGAAGATCCTTTCGGTGCTCGACAGGATGCCCCTCTCATTTCATTCCTTGGCTAAAGTGAAACTGTGCTCAAATGGTCTTGGGCATGTATTGATGTATCTCCCATCTCGTACCCCACTATCAATGTTTTGAAAGGGTTTTTTTCTCTTTTCAAAGTCTTAATTCGTGCTCAATATCACTTTTAATTGAATTCGTGATGTTATCAATAGCACTTCAACTATTAATCCATCACAATTTCATCCTCTTCGCTGTAGGGAATATTTTCATCCTGTCTCCAGAGATTTTTGGATCTACTGCCCGTTACATGCAACCTCGTGAAGGGCCTTGTTCAGACTTATTAGATATTCCTTGGCCTGGAACAATATTTGGTCACATTTTAAATTTTCCCTTGACTCTTTGATATCTGCGCTGGGTGGTTCACTGCGGGGACTAGCTTTGGAATCGCGTTGGGTGCAGTAGGATTGCACACCACATCACCAGATTACTTCCATTCCACTTCTCAATCAAAACCCAAGTGAACTGAAAAGGTTACAACAAGAGCTATCGAGAAAGAAAAACCCAAAAGGGGCAAAGCGAACAAAAAAGATAGGGGTCCCATTGCCGATGGGCGGTGTGTGAAGGTCACAACAATACCCTAGTATATAAAAGGAAAGGCAATTACCTCGAGTTCTTGTCAAATTCAACAGGTTTGCACTTGAAATTTTGTGCAAGATGTGAAATGAATCGTGCCACTGTAGCTTCCGAACATAAAAACAAATGTCCAATAGTGCATCAGCACAGATATCCCTGTCCTCTACTAAGCAACGTAAATCTAGGAAGCATCCTTTGAGAATGTGGTCTAGGAAATCAATATTGATTTCTACCAAGCTAATTAGCTCCATTTTGTGAAAATATGATATGGATTCTTCCTTAGAAATCTTTTTTTTCCATCTGCCATGCCGCATAAGGTTCTCCATTAAAGAAGAGCTTCCAAATAGCTTGAGCAAGTGGCAGGCTGTCGCATCCTACGTGCACCTTTAATCCAGCAAATATGATGAAAATTTATCAGAAGATCAGTTAGAGGGCAAGAAGAATCTGTATATGTGGTACAAGCCATATTTGGTATAATATTCTTCAGAATTAAATAGAAACCTATTCTTAGGTCAATAAGATATTTAGATCTAATAGGGTCCTACTCTTACGTTCATAACATATTAGATCTAGTAGAATTCTTTTCTTAGGTTAATATCATCTTGCCTATTTAAAATGAGAACTCTGCAAACTGTATCTTGCTTTATTTGAGTAGAAGGATAAGGATGTTGGCAGGATACAGATTTTACTGAAGTGTTTTGGCTTCAAGCCACCTCAAATTTATGTATCTGTTATTCTTTTGGGGCAATTAGTCCAAATTTTTCTTCCATGTTCTTGCAGGTGGGGTGTTGGTTTGGTGTTGTACTGCAGCCTCAATGTTGTATGTTCATGTTGCCCCAGTTTGATATATTGACTTATTTGATATGTATTTTGTGATGTTTCAACAATAATATATCCTTTCAAAATCTACGTTTCCCATCCAAATCATTTACCCATTATGAAAAGAAAGACATTAGATCAAGTACTATGAAAAATGTAGAGATTTTCATACTCGCACTTTACTACTTTGTATATAAAAACATTAAACATAATGCATTGGCTATTTTTAAAATGCTAACATTTTTTCATTAAATTCCTTGGCAGACATTAGAAAAGTTTCCTATTATTTTAGGAGTTAAAAAACATACACAACAATTTTGCCATGCTTTTCAAATATGATTACATGCTTCTCGCATCCCAATTTAAAAGTCTTTCCACAATATATTCCAAATTATTTAGGTGTACTTTTATATCTTTAAAAAGAATCAGTATTGGTTCAACAATCAAAAACATATTATAATGTATCAGGGAATATTAAAACAAAAACGACTTCTATAAGTTGAAAAGGAGGAAAAAAAACCTCCTTTACTAGATTTGCACCTTCAGCTTGGAATCAATCTGTCCGTAAGCCCAGAAGTAGAACAGTGATAGTGCATCCTCTCAGCACAGGAATGGCAATGGATACAGTTGACTAGATAGGGTTGTGAGCTGAGGATAGTGGAACTATCCTTAGTTGTATAAAAGTTTTCTGTCCTGGCCCTTCAAATAATAAATATTCCAAATTTTCTCTTGGACCAAACATCAGCCAGAATCATTGGAGTTGTCTTGGGTTATGTCAAAATCAGTTGTTGTAGTTGCATGTGCTTATCTTCCACATTTAGAAATTTTCGCCTCTTCCAGCAATCCTCTCACACAATCTCTAAACTTTCCTTTAGATTTGAGCACTATGATCATTCTCAGTTAGGGTGTTTCATCAAATTATCTTGTCCAGAAGTTATCAATTCTCAATGCTCATTCTCTCTATAGTAAGAGACTTCAAGCACATTTTTTAGTTTTGTCCCAGAGCTCAGAAAGATTGCATGTAGATTCATGAAGATACATGACTTTTTCAACTGTTTTTGACTTGAGCTTTTGTCATGGGATGTGGTCTTATTGAAGGATAGGCCAAGAATTCCTGCCTAATTGAACCTGATTTATACTAAAAGTATGACTTGTTCCAACATTCTTGTGTAGATTCAAGAGCAAGCTAACATATTTGCACTTGAAATGGTGCATCTTCAAGGGCTTTTAGATCACTAGGGCAAGACACCATGCACGATGGTATCACTAACTCGAGCCTCTAGCAGGGGCCACTCTCCACTTATTGAACATAGTCAAGCTACCTAAGTATCGCCACTTGAAAGCATGTTCCTGATAACAGCCTGCTAATGTATCAAGCAAACTAAATAACTGTGATTGCCCAATCGGGCTTGCCCTCTAGGGTTATAATTCTTGTTACTTAGTGGCTTTGTCTTTTTCTACAGTTCAGACTTGACCAAATCAGATAGGGTGTGACTTCTTCCACCCATCTCTTCTTTTTAAATATATAATATTACTTTTCTGACAAAAAATACAGACAATTATTCATTGAAAAAGAGGTCACCTTCATTTTGTCTGTGCTAAATTAGATTGCTCTAATCACAATTTCTTACTGTGCATGTGGAAAAGTGCAACACAGAAAAAGATTGAGAGTACTAAGCCAAATAAAATTGGAAATGGAAAATAGAAAGCCTTTGTTGACATTTACCATGTTCTATAAAATGCTAACAGTCTATTTGACAGTCGAATATAATTACAGTTCAGACACCGCTAAGACATTTATAGTTGAGCCTGAAATTGAAACTCAAGCACACATTATAGGCAAAGAAAGGGACCTTTTCGAAACTTCATTTCAAAATGAGAGTTGGGACTTGCCGACCAAGATATAGAAAAATGCATATATGCATGCAGGTTGGCTTTAAGTATTGTTTGCTCTCCATACTAAAAGAAGATGTTGAAAAGTGTCAATAAAGCTCCAAGAGGGTATAACGGCCCCAATGATGAGAAAATACACACCACGTTGTTGGAAAGAGAGGTCAAGGTGGTTGAGGATGCATCGAAACCTATAAGGGATTCATGAATTGAGACAAGGGTATCAATTGTTTCAAATGGGTGGAAAGATACAAAAAATTGTCCCTTGATCAATGTCATAGCAATGTCCCCAAAAGGGGCAATAGTTTTGAAATCCGTGGATTGTGAAGGGAGAGTAAAAGATGGGCAATTTATTGTTAATATTCGCATCTCTGGCATTGAGTCAATGGGGCCTAGAAACATTGTCTAAGTCATAATGGACAATGCAAAGAATTGTAGAGCAGCTGGTTTGTTGGTTGAAGAGTGATATTAGCATATCTTTTGGACACCTTATGAGGTCCACTCGCTCAATCTTATGCTACAAAAGATTGGGAACAAAATTGGGTGGATCAAATAAGCGTATGCAGAAGTTGAGGACATCCAAATGTTCATCACAAACAACCACATGATTCGAAGAATTTTTAAATTATTCTCAAGTTTGGAGCTATTGAAGGCAAGTGAACTTGAACTTGAAGTAGTAATTTAATTTTTAAAAAATTAAAGTTAGTATTTTACATTTTCTAATTTTCATAATTTGATTGTGTAATGTGTATTCTTTTTTAAAGTTTGTCTCAATATAGTTGTATTTTTTTTCTCTAATTTCTATTACAGGTTGCTAAGACCCATTTTGCATCAAACTTAATCATCTTGAGAAAAAAAATTAAAAGTTTTATTAATCATTATTTATAATGTTAACTCCTCTATGTTTACTCTAGATACAATCTAGCTCCAGCCAAGATCTCACCTCATGCAAAAGATTTTCCTCCCCGCACCAAGTGATGATGTCATCCCTACTACAAGCCTTATTGGCTGCCTAGTCATCAAACGTATTGATTTCTCTAAAAGCATGGGCTATAATGTACAAGTCAAAAGTATTGAGAATATCTTTCGCCACCTTGATTGCACAAAGAGATAGACCATGAGGTGGGATTTTTATTATTAACGATGTTTATAATATATATTGAATCCCCCTCAACCCAAAATTTATTACACCCATATTCTTTAGCAAGAATAATACCTTGGTAAGCAGCAATTGCTTCCGCCACATGGTTTGATTGATTGCCAATAGGAATAGCTCTGATAGCTTTACATACCCCATACTCATCTCTTAACACCACCCCACATCCAACAATTCTCGGGTTTCCTTTTGAGGCCCCATCAAAATTTATTTTCATCCACCCATTAGGTGGGCAATCTCATCTAGCTTCGTTCCTCAAATTGATCTGATTGCTAATATTCCTTCTACCTTTAATCTTCCAATTCTCAAAAACTCTTAAATCCCATTGATCCTTAGCAATGTCAATTTTTCCTCTAGTAATAAGATTCTCCATTATAGATCTTTTCACTTTCTCAAAAACCACCTAAGAGGAAGAAGATTTGTTTCTAAACACTCTTTCATTTCTCTCCTTCCAAAGACCCCAAAATATATGGGGTAGGAACTATTCCATAAAGTTTTCACAGAACAATTCTTAGAAGGACAAACCCAAGATAAGAGGACATTTTGAATATCTGAAGGAAAAACCCAATCCAAATTGAAAAGCTCCATGAATTTGGTCCAGAGATTATCAACAAAGGGACAATGCACAAACATATGATTAACTGTCTCTTCCTCATGCATACACAGATAACAAACATTAGGTAAACAAATCTCTCTGGTAAACAAATCCCTCTGGTAAACGATTCCAATTGTTGCAGCCCCTTGCAATCAAAATTATATCACAAGTGAGTTTTATTTATAATTTTAATTTAATTTGTTCCCATAGGTTGCTAGTAATTTTATAACTTTAATAGTTCAATTTTAATTGCTTACTTTGTCTTGTCTTCATAGATTGCTAGTTCATCTACATCAGAAAAAAATTGGAGCACATATTCTTTCATCCACTCGGTAAAGCACAATAAGTTGCAATCAAAAAGAGCAGAGAACTTAGTATATGTGTATTCTAACTTGTGTCTCCTTTCCTACAAGCATAATGAATACAAAGAAGGGGTGACAAAGATGTGGGATATAAATGCAGAGCACACAGACTTGGATGATTCTAGTTCTCAACTTGCAATTGATGAATTGGATGACCTAGAAGCAATAAAGTTATTAGTACAGCTGATCCAATAGGCCTTGGCACTAATTGTGAATCAACAAATACCATTGGCATTGAAGAAGAAGAATAAATTATTAATCTATTAGTTGAATTGGAAACTCAAACAATGATACTTGAACTTGATGTTATTATTTATCATTTGACATTTTAATATTTTGATGTTGAACTTGAAGTATATGATGCTATGATGCTATGATCATGGTGTTACAATTACCAGTTTACAGTGTTTTTACTATTTATATGATATTATGTGACATTCTAACCTTAATTCATGCTTATAGGCTGCATGTATGTGTGTGTGCATGTGCTAACGAACCCAAACCCCATTTCAAAATTTTGACATATAGGGGAGCTAGTTCTTCAAACTCATATTTGAACCCGAACCCGAACCTGAACCCAAACCTGAACTGAAAACTCAAATTAAATTTAATAAGAGGACAAGAGATATGCAATGAAGAGTTGTGACTCCCTCGACATAAGATATAAAAGGAAGGAGAGTTCATCTAAAATTAGACATGGAGGAAGTAAGAAAGAAGGGAGCAAAACAAATTAAAAAAGCTTTGATGGAAGAAGAAAGGAATGGGAAGAAGATGAGATTGTGACTCTTCCAAAGAGTTGTAATTATGAAAGGTTGTGACTCTTTCAGAAGGGCATAAATTATTAAGGGTTGTGACTATTCTAGAGGGTGGTAATTATAAAGAATCATGACACATTCAAAGGGTAGAAATGATGAAGGGTTGTGACTCATTCAAAGGGTAGAAATGATGAAGGGTTGTGACTCTTTCAAAGGGTGGTAATGGTGAAAGGTTGTGACCATTGCAAAGGGCAGCCATGATGAAGAGCATGACTCTCCCCCACATTGGAACATATAAAGGGGAGAAGGTTTCATTTGAGGACAACCAAGTGAGAGCAATTCAGGGACTAATATATTATTCTCAAAGGCAACAATGAAAAATGGTGACTCAATTGTTATGAAAGGTGGTGACCCTTTCACCAATAACGTATAAAGGAGGTTTCATTCCAAGCATTGAAGGGGGGTTTATCAATCATCACTCGTGAATCCATCCAAAAAAATCCTTCATCCATCAATCACTAATCCCTAAAGAAATAAAGTAGACAACCAATCAACACGATCAAGAAAACAATCATCAAATCCACATCCATCATCACTTCATCTTAGGATTGAGAAAACATACAATTCAGCAATCAAACATTACTATATCAAGTTAGCATTCATTCAATTATCATCCACCAATATATCAAACTAGCATTCATTATATCATCACTTTTCAATCATCTAATCAGCAATTAATCATAACTTGTCAATACCTTGAATAATCAAATCAAAGGAATTCATTCAGTCAAGCATTTATTCATATCGATCAGCAGTAGAAGCAAACACATGTGCAACAGAGATAATTGAACAAGATAACAGATAACAATAAAATAAGCAGCAAGAGACAATCATTATAGAGCAGAAGGATTTAATTATAATCTCTTGATTATAGTGATATGAAAGAATATATATACTAATGCATTTATGAATATATATCATAGTTGGAAAACTCAGACTTCGCAGAGCCCCAAAAATTGGACTTGAACTCAGACTTGGAAAAAACTCAGGAAAGAACTCAGCAAGAGAAAAAAACTATAAATTTACAAGAAAAAGAAAAAAGAAATTAATGCATTTAGAGAACATAAGAGCCATAATTGAAAAATTACACGTCATATTATCTCCAAGCACTCAATATTTGGAATTTCATCATAGTTTCAAACTTTAAAATGTATAAACTGCAGCATAAGTTTATAAATGTTTACAAAATTACATATAATGAAATGCCCAAATGTGAAAAACAAAAAAATAAAGACTACATCTTCCTCTTCCCTCTCCTAATACAACTCAATTTTTCAGACCTTGAACTTGTAGGTGCTAAGATATCTAAATGAGAAGTTGATTCTTCTTCTTCCAGATCAACGTCCTCATCTTCGTCCTCCTCCATTTAATTGGAATCATCAAATGTTGTTGCTTCTACTTCTGCTGCTCCACTCTCTAATTCCACAAGATCTTTTTCAGCAAGGAGGACATCATCACCATCATTATTTTCACTAATGGTCCACCGTCCAACCACCATATAGATCAATTTAGTCCAAGTCAATGGCCTCATGTGAAACACCTTCCACCTTTCTAGTGTGAAGGCGAAGATTGTACCGAACAAAGACAAGATTATTGAGTCACTTCTAGGTCAACCTGATTCTCTTCTTCGTGTGAATGTTCTCAAATAAACTCCAATTCCATTCACACCCAGAAGCACTACGTGGCTGGAACAAAATACAGATAGCTATCTTTTGATGATTAGCCATGCTAGCACGATAAATCTCCAAAAAAACATTTAGAAATATTAGAAATTTAGAATTGCGTAAAACCTATTATCAAAAATAAGATAAAAATACAAGGAAATAAGTTAGGAAGGTGTTGATGTGTGTTTTATGACTCACCAAATAGTAGAACAACATACCGAGATATCTTATCCTCTCTTGAACAAAGTATCGCGTATGCTAAGATTGCAAAAAGATCATACGATAACTCCAAGGTTCCTCAACTTTTCGATATGCTTGGTGTTGATGTGATTTGCTGATGATCACAAGGGGCCTTACGTTTTAAATCCTTTATGTCATGATGAATATGGGTCCTATCAAAAGATTTTCAATTAAGTACTATTTTTGGGTTTTTACCAGATATGCGAAAATAAAAGGGGTTTAGGGTTTAGAGATCCTAATCTAATCCTAAGGGTAATGATAGCCAAGGAAAGTACATTGATGGACAAGTTCCTTAATTACCAAGTCACGCTTCGCCAAGTCAAGCTACAACTACACGTGGACTGGTGCAATCTTCAAGGGTTTGTACGAATGATTGAGTTTAGGCACATGGATAAGGGTCCAGGCTAACTTTGCACAATGCTTTAGAATCACTAAAACATCAAAAGTATGAACCAAAGAAACTCATCAAAACACAACATATTCTCCAAAACATTCATTACACTTTATCTACCAAACTTAATCTAATTGAGAGAATAATGAAACCAAGCAAGTATTAAGACGCATCAAATGATCACCACACTTCAATGAAAATTTTATTGTCTCAATAGCTCATAAGCAACAATCTCAAAATTCGCTCTCTTACAAATGAGGAGAAGAGGCCTTTATATAGGTCCTTAAAATCAATGAGTGGCCCGGATCAAAACAATAACTAATGGCCCAGATTTTACCACCTCATCCCTAATTAGGGTTAGGGCATAGAAGAGGGAATCTAAATTAATGCAAGGAAGAAACCACTACCATAGTGGGTAATGAATGCCCATGATGCATGCATGCTCAAGAAGAGAGCGAGGTGTCATAAATGACCACTACATGAATATCCACTATGCATTAAATGCATCTACCATTGACCTCTACATTTGAATTCTTGGAATCTACCCAATATGGCCTCCAACTCATCAATGCTGACACTTGGTGTTGATTCCTATCTAAATTCTAGCACCAGCACTACTTGCTCTGACCTCTTCAGGCTATCCTCCCACTTTGGCAATAGATCCTGGGCTGCGTGCATGTTGTTTGAGAAGGAAGAGAGGTTCTCAAAATCATCCCTTATGAATGAGTTAAGCCTAAAGAACTCCTCCAATTTCCCCTTCATGTTGTCTATGGTTATTTCCTCTTGGGCCAACCTTTGCAACCACAATGATGCAATGGTATTGGAGAGCTCCTGCCGAATATTCTCAACTATCCCCTTCAATCGAGCTGACTCCTTAATGAAATGTTCAAACATGTCCTTTGCCAGAAGAACTGCACAATAACACCGAGAGAAATCATATGACCCTTCTCTAATGACCTTGCCATCAACCAAGACCTGCCTTGGGGTTTCCATCAGCTCCTGCAAGTCATAAATTGCCTCATCCTCATAGATATGCTCATCTTCCCAAGTCTCCTCTATGCAACAAATTTGAGAAAGGATGGCCAACGCCTTATTGTGAATTCATACTAACTCCTCGGCATGGATGTAGGCCTCATCCTCGATCCCCTTAATCCAAGTCTTTGCACCTTGTGCAATCCTCTTAATCTCGTCGATGGCCTCCACTGACTCGGCTAGAACAACCGTTGGTGGAACAAAAGATGGGTCCTCTTGAACTGGGTGAGGCAACCTATCAATGTATGCACATAAAGCCTTGTTCTCTTCCTTCATCTAATATTTTTCTTCCAGCCTCCTCATCTTATCCTTAACAGCTTGTGTCAAATCATCAAATTTCTCCATGACTTGTGCTCGAGAGGCCTGACCAAGATCTACCTTTGTTATGTGATACTCCTTAGGAGCAATTTGATCTTTGGTCTTGCCAATTGTTGGAGTCACTATCTGCAAAACTTTGGATCCAGATTCTCCTCTAATGACCTTGGTGAATTTCTTGGCTTTTCCCTTTTCTCCTAATCAGTCAATTTGATCGAGAATCTCTTGTAACTCAACTGTAGGGTCTACCTCCTTTTCCTGGCTTCTCTAAATCCTCTGCTTGAGCCACTCTGGAACATTTGGATTCAGTTCCCTCTGTACTACTAGCTCTTCTTCTCCTTGCACTACTCTAGTATCAATCTCCTCAGCTCCAGGACTTTCTGCCATTGCTTTAGCAACAAGTGCCTATGTCATGGGAATCTCCTCTTCCACCACTGGGGCCTCTGCTTCTACCTCGGGAATTTCTTCCTCAATTATATTCCTAAATAAGGCACCAAGACTCTCCTATGTTGTCACATCTTGTTCCCTGCTTGTTCCTGGCATGAACCTCTCATTGGCATTAATGCTCAATCTATCTTGTATTGGCCTAGTCATGCACTGCTCTCCTTGTTGCATTCTTCTTTCACTTGCTTCTCCTACCTGCTGGGTGAATGCTCCAATCTCCTGCACAGTGGGAGTCCAGCTAGGAGAAGATGGTACATCATCAGACCTTAATCTCTTCTGTTGTGGTTCTTCAACATGAAGATCCAATTTCCTCTTTATATGCATTTCCTGAGCAGCACCCTTCTCCTTTCTGTGTTCTGCACTCCCTGATGGGATGTTTCTTTCTTCTACTCTTCCTCCAGATGGCTGCCTTGGTCTCTCATCTCGCAGTTGTGGATGCCCTATCAACTTGTAGGTCCAATCTTCTTTTGACATAGTCATTCTTTCAAGTTTTCGCTCTACCCACCACCTTGTGAAGTCCACAACTGGCTTCGTTAGTACATCAAGATCCATGATCTATTTCCTCTACCAATCGTAAGGATGAATGACCTTTTCCTTATCTTGGTTAAAACCTCTCTATAGCACATTTGGGTCCTCTTCCATCTAATCAGGAACATGGACAATCTTACATGCCCTAATCAAGTCCAAGGGCATTCGAGAGCACATCCTCTTCCTGACCTCATTCTCATCAACTGCATTTGTCCAAAAATCCTCAAGGTGAGCTTTGTGTTGATACCTCATCCTTGCCACTACTCTGATCTTATTATAGGGGTCAAAATCTAGCCTTCCTAGATAGAGTGGTAGACAGAAGAATTTTAGCTCATCAGATGACCTCTCAGCTGCCAGTAGACAAGGACACACTTTGATTCCATCACTTCCAATAGATAATGGAAACTCCAGTCCTAGCTTCTTCTTCTTCTTCAACACTTTGTCATAGGCTGTCAACTATCAGGTGACTTCCAACAAGACCATTTTATCTGTAGGGTGTCGTGGAAGCTTGAATGGCTGCTTAGAAAATCCTTGCAATCTAATATAGGAGAAGGTGGGAAACTGAATGAACCATTTCCTGAATTCCTCCACTAGCTTCATTGCCTCTAAAGACAATCTCATATGCAATCCCTTCTGCAAGGTTCTCACGATGCGCATTGCAAATGTATTGTTAATCTCGGTGTAGTCATCTATAGCATGTAGATGCAGTTGTGGGTAACAGTCATGGACCCTTAACCTTGGACTTCCACTTCCGAGGACTCCCTTGTACCTCAATCCTTCATCCCTTGTATTTCATGCTAGCATATATATTACATATGAGCTCATGAAGAATTTCTTTGTATGCTCCAGATTCCTCAACTGCTCATCGAGGTTGTCGCTAATCAACCTAGTCCAATCAATGTGATTGAACTCCTCTACTACCTATTGAACAAAGTACCACATCCACGTCTCGAACAGTTAAGAGTGGGGTAAGCCAAATATCCTGCGGAGCATCATTATTAGATCACTATATTCACGGTGGAAATCCATCCACACAATCTCCTTGGGTAACTTGGAGTAGTGGGTTTTATTCCTCCTCATCCATTTGTTGTTGATGATCTCATCACAATGTTGAACTTCTGCTATGTAGACTCTGTGCGCCTGCTCCTTTGTCTTTGAGACCAACCTTCGAGATGAAGAGATCCTGAATGCTTCAGTAATGGCTAGAGGAGAGAGATCTACAATGATGTTCTTTTCTGAGTCCTTGATCATTCTATCACTGGAATGATAATGTTTTGCACATTCCATGATCAACTCAACATGCTGAAAGGTAGGAGGGAATCCGGCTGTAGGTACAATTCCACTATTCACAATCCGGGCAGCCAGGTCTGTCGGGTGATGATCTTTGTATCCAAACATCCTCCTCTGGAACTCGCTCAAATTCAGGCATCCAAGATTCGCATCCTTCACATCAATCCACTTCGAGACAATCTTGGATTCTAGGTAGAATTCACTCTGTTCATTCTTGATCAGTTGCCTTCTACTTATGCTGGTTCCTCTAGGTTCAGCCATCTGCAAAAATAGAAAGAGAAAAAAAACTTATAAGAGCATAAAAATGAAGAGCAGAGCAATTCATCCCAAAATTCAAAGATCTACCAGAATTTCTTCATCTTGTCCGAAATTCAATTTTCTCTCTCCTCATGGAGATTTTTACCTGTGATCAACTTAATGAAAAAAATTTTAAAAATCTCACAAATTTCTTCACACTTCTCTAGAAATAATCCTTCTCTCTATTCTCAAGAATGCTCTCTCGATTTGTGTGAGAATGAAATGAACAAAGCCTTCTCTTAGAGCCTCTCAAAACTCGAAAAGTTGCTTTAAAGGTTGCAGGCTAAAATAGGTAGTTACCTCTTTTTAGCACAAGTTTCCATTTTTTGAAAAGATTCATTGCCACTTGTCTGTGTTTTTCTCCCGCTTTTTAGAATCTTCTAATCTGAGCACTTTGTCTTCATGAAGAAGTTTTCCTTTTCCCAAAATTTTCCAATTTTTGGTTTTTTTTTAATTTTTTGATTTGTTTTATCGATTTTTTGTGCTTTAATTAGATATTGATAAAATCAATATTAATTAATTTTCATTTAAAATCCATATCGATTCCCTTCATGTCTTTTATTTCAAATTCTTTTTTTGATTTTTAAAGATTTATTAATTAAATATTAATAAAAAATTAATATTCAATCAATTTCAAATTTGAAACTTAAAATCAAAACTTTATTACTTCGATCTTCGAACTCAGGTGTGTGCCAGATTTTGTTTCAAGCATTCATTTTGTTGACCAGTTGACCTCCGCTCACAAGAGGATTGGAGAAGGATTCTTAGTGTTGCGGAATTAGTCTAGAGCACACATTCTGTGAGCGGCTTGAAAATGTGCTTCCTCATTCTTCGAAGCGGGATTCAGATGGAGTGACGGACTTTGTCCTTCAACTCACATTCCATGAGTGGCTTGCAAATGCGCTTCCTCATTCTTCGAAGCGGGATTCAGAGGGAGTGATGGACTTTGTCCTTTAACTCACATTCCGTGAGTGGCTTGCAAATGTGCTTCCTCAATCTTCGGAGTGAGATTTAGAGGGAGTGATGGACTTTGTCATCCAACTCACATTTCATGAGTGGCTTGCAAATGCACCTTCTCAATCTTCGAAGTGGGATTCCTCATGTGTTACGGACTTTCTCCTTAGGAATCATTCTGTGATGTTCGTGCCTATAAGAAGGAAAAGCCAGGATTAGAAGGTGGTCATAGATTCTTCCTTCTGCAGACTCCTTCGTCTCTGCTCACTTTATGACTCCATGATTATCAGAAGAAAATCATTTTATTTGAGACTGCTACTAATAAGGCACAAGACAAACAGGGGCCAGGCTGGACAAGAGAGAGAGGGGTCCTATCGTTGATGGGCAAGTTGTGAAGCAGGTCACAACATCTGGTGACTCCATGAGTGAAATGTTGAAAACATTTCAAGGATAAAAATTTGCTTGGAACCCAAATTCCTTGATTAACAAACTTACGCTATCATGAAGAGAGAAAACATAACTCGAAAGGGGAGGAGAATCATATATTGGATCAAGACACCTTGACTCTTCAATTACCTATGTGTGTGCAAATGCGTTAAGTTCCACTCAACAAGACCACTCAGAAACCCTAAGATTGGCTATGGAAAGCTATATATTCTTCTTAACTCCAAAAGCATCCTGGACATTGCCCCACTGCCAGTCAGGTATCCATAGCCCCGACGGAGTTGTCACTATAAACCAACGGAGATTACTCCACTTCCGATGAATTATTATTTTGAACACCTATAGAGATTTCCTTGTACCCCCAAAAGCCAATTATTTCATCTTTTCTTTTATTTTCTCTTTTATCCTTTTCAATTGATATTGCATTTTTTTTCTTTTCTTTTGGCTTGTGAGCAGTGAAGCTCACTATGGGTTTAGGAATTTTAGTGGCACTTGTATGCACCCAAAAATGGTCACCTAGACTTTAGGCCCCATTTATTCAATTTATCAATCCTGAATCATTTTTATCAATAATCAATATTTTCAACATTATCAATTTCTTGATCAAGTCTTAATTTCAATCGTATATTGAATTTTTATCCTTGAGCTAACCATTTTATCCTAAGTCTTTATTTAATTAAAAGGAATATTTCCTCCCCTTTTGATTAAATAAAAAGCCCCACTTTGCCTCTTATCTTAAGTTGCACAAATAAAGTATTATTCTTATTTTATAAAAAGGAGAAAAGCACTTTTTGTCTCATATGGACATAAAGTCAACTCTTATTTTTCTATTGGAGGATACTTGTGCAAATGGATTGCTCCTCTTTCAAGCTCCACCGCTGATTAAGACTTTTTGCCTCTTAATCTCAATGGTCCATTTCACCTCATTTCTTATAAAAGGAGAGCTCTCTCCTTCATTTGCATATACCATATTTTTATGCTAATGTTATGCTGCAGGTTTTAGGTGCATTTGGAGCTTTTGAGGATATTGAAGACTTGTTGCTTTCATCATTTAGTTGCATGTTTGCTTTCATAGTTGCATGATAATGGCATTCTTAGTGTAGATTTCTTTTTATGCAATAGAATAAGCTCACATAGTCTAAATAGGAGGCATTGTAATCCATTGCTATTTTCTTTCATAGATTAGTTGCATTGTACCTTCCTTTCATAGCTTAGATTGCATCCTCATTTTAGTTGCATTGCATTACATTTTCATAGTGATTCTTGGAGATATTGGCATTGTTGCCCTTGTCTTCATTTGAATCTCTCATTGTGTGATTGACTAGCAAGGTCATGAGTTCATAGCTCTAGTTGAGAGCAATTTTCAATCTTGCAACTCCATGCATAAAGAGCTATGAGCCACTTTGTGAGGCCTCATTCTTAAACAACCTTGAATGTAATGGTTCATAGAAGTGCACCATTTTAGTGTGTACATTTCTGGCGCCCACCGTGGGGCAGAGTAGATAGACTTTGTCCTTTAGTTTTTTGCATTTTCATCATTTTTCGAATTATTTTTCAGAAATTTTGCAGTTCTGGTTTTCTGTCTCAGAGTATCGTGCGATACTTCTCAGAAATATCGCGCGATATACCTTTTTATATCGGTGCGACACTTCACGTGAGAGAAGAATCGCCCGCCAGTACTGAGGTATATCGCTTGGCATCGTGTGAAGTATCGCCCGCCCATAGTGCGAAGTATCGCCCAGACTGAGGTATATCGCGCGGCTATAGGAAACTGTGTCGCGCGATACTGGTGAAGTCTAAGATATATCGCCTGATCTGACAGAGACTTGCATTTCCAGTTTTATCATCCAAATTTGATCATTTTAGCTTGCTATTTTATTTTACTATATTTAGATAGGTCTAACCTGCATCTTTTAGCTTGAATCTATCAATTTATTGCATATTTACATTTGGATTTTGATTTTGCTAACCTTGTTGGTCTAACAAGTTGTGTTTTTAGGTGCTCTCATTGCTTGAAAATTGCTAAAAACGCATGTCAAAGAGGGCTACTAACAGTTTTTGCAAGGCTGCCCAAGCATAAAAATAAAAAAATAAAAAAATTTTGCTTATTTATTTGCTTTCCTTTCAAGTGTGGCATTCACTAATTGTATTAGGAATCTTTAAAACCTTGTGAAAGAGATTTTGAGGTGGTAGGAGAAGTATGCTCTTCACCTTTAGGTGAACCAGAAAATCTTGACCCATCTTAAGGTTTTGGAAGCAAGGGAGTAATTGAATCTCTTTGCTTGGTGTGTTTGGGAGAAATTTTTGAGATAGGGGAGTATGCTCTTCACCCTTGAGGTGAACAAAAAACCTTGAACCTCATAAATTATCCATTTTTGTTTAGTTTAGGATTCTTTTAGCGGGCCTGCTCTTGAGCAATCAAGAGGAACGACTCAAGTGGGGACAACCTTGTCATCATTTTCCTTGGTGGCAAGTGATTCCAACTCACTATAATCTCAAGGCTATCAAGGACACCAAAAACCTTGGTAGACATAACACTTGTCTTCATTTGATGTGAGTAGCTCATGGGATTGCGACCATGGGGAAAATATTGAACAAGAATGCTTAAGGTACTCTTGAGGCCGCAAGGTCCCAGTCCTGTATGAGGAGCAAGAGGGGTGTTGTGAACAAAAATCCTTATTAAGAACCATTAGATAGAAGCCACCTTGTTTAGCTGCTTATCTTCTTAGTGCAAGGATTGATCCAAGTGGTTTACTCGGATCACCTTAAGATACTCACCATATGTGTCCTTTTGGTTGTGTCATTTGACATTTCCACGACAAAGCCAACATCTCTTGTGGGTAACCACTTGGTGTGAGGTAAGGGGGCATCATGTTGTGGGCTAAGTTGGTAAGTATTGAGCCTTGACCTTTTAGGATAGATTTGCTTGAATTATCTTCGGTTGTGTGATGTCAGTGCAAATGTTCTTACATACAAACAATCGGTAGCATTCATAGGGTGCTTTTTCAATTCTGATATCACAAGTGTTTGTCTTGGCAAGGTTGCTTTTGCCCTTGTTTCAAGTGTTTGAGACCATGTTTTGATCCCTTGCTGTTTGCAAACTTGCCAAAATTCTGTGGATATTGTGACTGAAATCGAAAACATCAACCCTCAGACTAAAAATTTTGACCAAGCAGACTCAAAAATGCAAATTTTACACAATTCTGGTCAAGAGTTGAACAATTCTGCAACAATATCGCACTCTGTAAAGCAAAATATCACGCGATACTTCGCGCTTGCTAGAAATATCGCCTGCTTTGAAGAGAAATATCGCGCGATAGTTTGCCCTTGACGGACTATCGCCCAGCCTACCTGGAGTATATCGCCCGCCAGTGCTGAGGTATATCGCCTGGCGTCATGCGAAGTATCGCGCAATTATAGGTATATCGCCCCAGTAGCCTGGAGTATATCGCCTGGTTAATTTCTGTCATGCTTACAATTTGGTCAGTTTCAGTTGCTGTTAATCAGGCTAGGTCTTAGAGTAGGTTTCTCATCCTGACGTTTGAGACCTGTCTTGACTCTAAATTTATGGTTTTAGTCCTCCGAGATAGCATCATTTGATTTACGAAATCACTTTGAAATAATTGTCAAGTTAGAAGGTCATTCTTGGTGCCAAGGTTCATCTCTAAGATTGTTAGCTACATTCTTGGAAAATTTTAGTACTCTTATTGTCCAAATCGCTTTCATTTAAATCTCAATTTCAATTATCTTTTGGCCTAGTCCAACCTCCTGATTCAAAAGTGCAAGGGTAGTCACCTTTTGATTTGAAGCACCTCTTTGACAGTGTTGGTAAAGCCCTTTTTTTTCTCATTTCTCTTTGGACAATAGAGGACTTTGATTATCCTAGTTTGGCGTTGACACTTTGAGAGGTCACCTTATCATTGAAAGTATCTTTCTTTCATATCAGTTACGACAAGGTACCAAGTTAATCAAGGGAAGCGACCCCCTATTGCCTTTAGCCAGTTACCACCCGTCAAGACTCGTTGACAACATAAGGGAAAAGGACCCCTTTTTGACCAATCTCCTAAGAGTGAATCTGAGGTTTGTTTTAATCCAGGAGCTAATCCTAGTGAAGTGAGCACCTCTGTCATACCACTTTCATCAAGCATGGACATGAGTTACACTTTTACCCGACAACAAAGAGAAGCCATGAATCAAACTCTTGAGGATATCTTCCAACGACATAGAAGAGAGTATGGTGGTTCTTCTCATGATAGTCCACCCGGGTCACCTCTCAACAATGCAAGGTATTTTGATGCTCACCAACGATCTGAGAGACATCATAAGCAAGCTCACTCAGATTCAGGGTCACAACACGAAGACCAGAACAACGAATCTAGTGATCACCACATAAACGCAGCTAATGATATAAGGCATTCGAGATAATCCTCCCCGCTCAAAGACACCTCTCGATATGCAAATACAAGATTGAGAAGCATTGAGAGAGAGAAGCAAGCCTACTTAGATGAACAGGCTGCTAAAAAGGAAAAATTCAAACAACTAGAGGAAGAGGAACGTGCATTGTTGGATATACAGAAAAGAGTCACCCAAGAAGAAGAAGATAGACTCTATGCACAACAACTCCAAAGCCGATTTAATGGGAGGGGAGCCAATAGTGGGACCAACTCACCTCCATCTACCCCTTCACCAAGTCCTAGAAGAAGATCAAGGACACCCTCACGATCCCCAAGCCCTAGAGGAAGAAGGGTTTCAAGATATGACCATCATAGGAGACAGCCGTCTCATAGACATTCAAAGCAGCCCTCCCAACGAGCAAGATTGTCAATGAACCTACCCGACGTAGTCAAGGAAGGGAGCATATATATTCCTTCTTTATTCTTAAGTATTAATATCATGACAATGAAACAATACTTGTTATATATCCCTTTTATTTGATTTTATTGAAGACTTTAATTGTAATTATTATATTTTACTCAATTGTGTATTTGTGGCTTGAACATCCATCCTTAAAAGGAATAGATTTGTCTACACCATGTTATAGGGTTTATAAACTTCCTTACTAGAAATATATATTTCAAGGTCACAATCCCCTATCTATAGTATATGGTTATTGTAGGACATAAAGGAGCTACTTCATCACTAAGATTGTGAGATAAATGTAGTATTACAAACAAATAAAATAAATATAAATTCTCACATATAAATAACAATTTAAATTTAACCTTAGATATAATTTAAAAAATGTTCTTATGACAACATAATACCCTACTTTTAATATTACATAATTAGCTCAAGATCAAGGTTCCACACAAAAGAATTTACCTGATCAAAATGATGAATGATTTATGCCTCCATATAAATAGGTCCAACAAAATGCATTATTTGTATATAATATTTAAAATAGTTTATTACAAAGGTCTCTAAACTTTATTAAATGAAACTACGAAAAAAAACGTCTAAATATTCACAAACTAGAATAATAAACATGAGAAAGCGTCATCATATGCTGGTAACCTTCATCTAACTAAATAATTAGAATTAAATACATTTTTAATGAGAGTGCAAGGGAGAATGTACTTATCTTCCTTTGAAAAATGCAGTCTCAGGGCAGAATGTACACGAAATGGATTTGTTAAAAAGGCTAAATTATTTTTCCATAACTGCAAATGGCAGACACAGCCAAATTCATTGTCGGTGTCCTCTCGGGGGGTGCCAAAAAGGAGATTCTCAAGTAGGGTCTGGAAATTCCTCAGAGCATATTGGTTGGGAGATTTGGCTTTCCACCGCCGTTTGTAATAACAAAATTGTGCTCATCGGAGACTAGCAAAGATTTCAAGGTCTGTGTACCATGTATGGCTTCCTCTTTCGCTTTGAGTTCATTCGATTTCTCCTTTGTAAATGGATAAAATTTCACATAATCTTCCAAAACCAGTTCCAGAACTTCTGTTTGTAACGTTTTCCCATCAGGGCCACGCACAATCAAGGCTGGGATGCCTTCAATTCGAAGGCATCACCCAGATACGTACTTTGCTTGATGGTCTGTAAAAGGCAGTGCAAGCCATGGCATGCTTCCAAAATATTCTTCAAATGATTTTTCGTCTTCATCTTCAGACAAATAGACAATCTCTAAATCCCCCTTCACCACTAACTTTATATAAATTTCTAAAAGATCAGGGGTAAATGCCTTGTATGGAGGACATCAATGGGTAGAAAAATACAAACCCACTACTTTCCATTGCAGCTTCTCCACTTTAACCTTTTGTCCATTGTTTCTAATCAGAAAAGTTCTTCCCTCGGTATAGAGCACAGACCTTAGGCTGTATTTTTTTCTGTGTTTCAGGCTCAGTAATTGTATACATTTGATTCTAACATATCCACCTAGCCATACCACTGTCCTCTGATCTCGATTAAAGCTTTCCTGTCCATGCTCTTGTTTTTTTGTTTATATTCTATAATCATGGTTCTACTATACAGGCATCGTCTTTCATGAAATGAAGGCTACCCATACCCTTACGCGTCTCCCATGCCTTGGCATTATTTGAGCTCTCTATCGTAAAAGAGTAGAAACTTTCCCATTAAATGCTTATCTATTTTCCTTCCTCAATGCATTCGGCGAGAATGACACGAACCTTCTAGGCTTTCAATTTCTTTATTTTATTTTTATCCTAACTACTCACCACGGGGATGTGACACAAGATGCATTTGTAGAGGATCATATAATCATGAGAGAAGCTCTATTGACTAGAGCATAATAGAAATTCTAGGGTTAGAGGTTTTATCCTCGATTAACATCAATACTCCTCTCTCCTATTAAATGATTGTTTCTAGTGTACATGTATCTAACTCGTAAAGAATTGTAAATATTACATGTGAATAATCGAACATTATATGAATGTTATTTATTATAACTCATTTTAGATGTTAAGGTATTTGTCAAATTTTCACTCAAGTAAACTTTATTGAACAAATAGGATACTAATAATTGAACATTATATGAATGTTATTTATTATAACTCACTTTAGATGTTAAGTTATTTGTCAAATTTTTACTCAAGTAAACTTTATTGAACAAGTAGGATATTGAGAAAGGGAGAGAGGAGAGGGGAGTGAATCGATATTCATTTAACTTTTAGCTTTACTTTACTTACTACAACATTCATGAATCATACCATTCTAAATTAAAATGAACACAATATAAAACTACATTTTTTTCATGGGAAACTCAAATGGAAAAAAGTATAGAGAAAGTTCTCTAAATATTGTATAATTAGTTATATAATATTACATTTATTACTACACAACACATTGTTGATGGCCAAATTTCCCAAAGAAAGAGAGAGGCACATTGTCTAAAGATGATATAAAAATATGAACTATTATAGATGCATCAAATGTATGCTGGAGTTATCTCTCATGTAGTTTAAAATACTTGATCCATTATTTTCTCGTTTGCACAACTTTTCCCTATAGAACTCCTTTTGCACATGCACCCTTGTTCTTCACGACTTTTTCATATATTGCATGAAGATGAATTCTTGTTTCTCTTTCTTTCAACACATGCACTAACTTATATATGAAATTCAAACTTATTTCATATTGGATAAACTTGTTGAAACCAAATAGTGGGCTTACATAAACTATTACATGTTTCATTCCAAATTAAAATTTAGGTTTGACACATTGGCCAAAATTTTATGCGTAAGTGCACAAAGATGGGGGACCAAAAATGTGGTATAAGGTGCCACTTTTTTTTTTAAATTAACAAACTTTTATCTTTGATGAGAAATTAAAGATAGTTAGACTCAACATTTCAAGATGGGACAACAACAAGATTTATAGTACTCCGAATCTAGTTTCTAAACTAATAATTTATTTTGAAATTGGTGGAGATTAAGGTGTTAGAAATAGGAAATATTAAGAGGGGGGGTGAATCAGTATTTCACAAACTTTTACTTTTGCCCACTTATGGATATAACAGATTACTTTAGTGCATACAAAGCATAAGAAACTAAATAGCATACATAGCAGCAAATGTAAAGAACTCATAACACATGATATGTTCTCGAGGAAACCCTGGCCAAGGGAAAACCCCGGTGGGGATGGTACCCACAAAGATCCATTAATCAAAAGATATCCTATTAAGGATGTTGACCCTGTTAGGAGTCAGTTACAATCATATAGTGTATCAGTCCTGGTTAAGGGACTATAGGCCTTGTTAGAAGCCTCAACCCTATTAGGAGTTGTAGATACAAAACTTGATTACCAGATGAGCCCACTGCCCAAACAAGTAATACAAATGTTTACTGATTACAATAAGGTACTACTTACAACTTCACATCAACAACTTTCGCTGCTATCACAATATACAACTATTACATTTCAAGTATGAATTTCAAGCATGTTTGGTCATTACAACTTCACATCTTTATACAAGGTACAAATATAATATCTTTCTTCTGTTGGCTTGCACATCATAATCCAAGAGTAAACATCTAGGATGTCGGCTCTTTATAATATTAAGTCATTATTTTGACAAGCAAAATAATCCCTTAATTCATTTACAAGTTCTGTCTTCAAAACTACTCTGTCGACTATACTTTGTCATTGGTAAAACCTTCATAACTTTGTATGTGCCATCTGAAACCTTTTGCGCACTGAGATGGGGTATCCTTAGACATCATAGAGTCTATTTTCAACTGCGCAAACTCTGATCATGCACCAGTGAACGTTGCCAAAACAAACTGTCTCGGGTGCTCTATCAAAATCATTGTTTCATACTTAGACAATTTTAGTCTGCGATCTTCCATACTTACTTTCCAGCTTATGCGATCTTCATAGGGAACATATGTTGCCATAATGACAACATCTATGTACATACCTTAGCCAAATTGCCAACAATCTCCCCCTTTGTCATTGGTGGCAACATATGAGAAAATTGGCTAAGTGTACAAGTCAAAATCTCAAAATTTGTATATGAAAATTGTGGCCATAGAATATTATTCCTATATCTCCTCAAAATATACTTCATAATCTATACAACTTCATAATACTCCATAGAACTCCCCCTATGAGTATCCTTCCTCATTATATAGATAATTTTCTACTAAGTATCTCTCCCCCTTTGACAACAATGACAAAATAAAGGGTGGAAAGGGATATACAAAATTGTGCCAAATTTTTTTACCTTACTATCTTATTGCAAAGCTGGTAGGCTTGCAACACAATCTGCAAAATCAGATTTCCAAGCCTCATAATCTTTCTCCCAAGTCTTCTTAATAGATTCTGCTACATTGAGTAAAGTACTCAATCCGTATGCTACAATCTGACAGGCTTGAAGAGA
Source organism: Chamaecyparis obtusa (assembly GCA_027943335.1). Lineage (NCBI taxonomy): Eukaryota > Viridiplantae > Streptophyta > Pinopsida > Cupressales > Cupressaceae > Chamaecyparis > Chamaecyparis obtusa. The sequence goes on from BSBK01008509.1 coordinate 70,288, forward strand.
TTCAAAATTGAACTTTTGAAATGATGTCTTAGCAGTAAGACATTCTTCTAGCTGCTCTTCTATAATAGTTAACTTGATCGAGACATGCTCTCTCAAGATGTTTATCCTGATAATCTTCTTGTTCTTTTCATCATTCAAAGTCCTTATCTCATCATACAGTTTTCTAATTTTCTTTTCAACTAAACTTATCTTTACATTAGGGCTAGATAATGAGTTTGTCTCTGCTGTAATTGCATCTTGCTTCTCCTTTATCTTCTTTTCTTCCTCAACTGTTATATTCTCAGATTTTGTACACTGAATGTACAAACATTTTCCAGTTTCAAGGTGTTTCCTTAAGTTCTTAATATGTATGTCAAGGCTGCCAATGTCATTCTTGATATTCTGACTAATGTTCTACAACATCTCAGCTTCTTAAGCTGCCTAAGTGTTAACCTTAGCTATATCTGCCAAATTTGTAAACTCAACATCAAAAGAATTTATTACCATCTTTGCTCTTTCAAGTGGATACGAATCAAATACTTTTATAGATATTACACTTTGTAGTTTCTCAGTCATGTCCTTCAAACTACCTTCCAGAATCTTAACCTTTTTGTTCTTTCCAATTATCTTGTTTAAAGAGGTGATCAATTCTAATTGATCATCGTCATTAACCCCCTTGCTCAAATCTTCAATCAATGTTCCTATTCCTTTCTCCTTTCCAGTCTTAGGAGTAAGACTGATGTCTTCTTGTGGTACAATAGGTGTAGGGGCCTTTGTTTCCATTTCCATTTCCATTTGCTCTTCTGCTTGTGTAGTCTCTGTTTCAATATTCTTGTCTTGCTCTCCCAAAGCCAAATTGTCAACAATTTTATCTAAGTCATTGAACACTGCATCATCTGAATCTAGGGTGACTTTGGTTCCTTCAATATCCATTGACTCTGTGCCAATATTGATAGGTGAAGAAGAGGGTATTTCTTCAACTTCAACTTCTTCTTCTGCTACCTCTATTTGTGCTTGTTCTATCCTCTGTTCCTCTACTACAACTGATTGATCTTTTCCTACTACCAAGTCTACTTGTACTTGCACTACTGCCTGTTTAGTTTCAATTTTCACTTGCTCACATTTTCCTCCCATGATTTGTATTGTCCTCCTTTTGGTTCTCAAGAGAGTTCCAAGTGGCTTGAGGATCTGTTTAAGATGATCATCATCTCTAATGTTACAAAATTGCCTTATTATATTTTCTCTCATTTTGTTATCTTCATCTTGTGCTCTCATCTTTCTATTCACAAGTCTATTGTATAAATCTTCTGGTATCTTTCCATGAATAGTGTCAAATTTCTTGTTTTCCAAAATCATATGTGTAACCATTGCATTCTTTAGATTTAATTTGTCAGACGATCCATATAAATCATAGTATGTGTTCACCTTAGTAAAGTCTCCATGCTGCAATATGTCTTCATTAACTCTTTCTATCCTTGGTTTCCATGATTTCTTCTTTCCTGTAACTTCATCATTTTTAATCTCTACAACTCTTCTAGGTACTGGTGGAACAATTACTTTTTGTCTCTTGCCAGGTCCTGAAGCACTTGCTTTCATCTTGTTGGTGTTTTTTATTGCACTAGGCACACCAATTGGTTCACGAATGATGTTAAGGATGCCAACCCAAATGTTCATATCACAAACACAACTGGACCAACTGACAAGGCAAAATACCTTCTACTCTTCAGGCTCTGCAAGACCTAGGCGGGTATACCTTACGATGCAGGCTTTTGGAACACTTTAAGTCCAACTATTCAAAGCATCATATGAACAAAGCAGATCATTTCACATATTGCTACAACTTTGAAGGGAGTGTTGCAAGTTGGCAAGAAATGCAGTGACATCAACCCACAAAGGAGCATGAGATGGGAAGGACAAGGAACTAGAACCAAACCAAACAAAAACAAAAAGGAAAGTGTATGGTATTCTGATTATGAGGTTGGTCTTCAGATAACTGACTTCAAATTTGAATGCTCAAGAGATTAATGAATATACTAGTGCGTTATCCATTGGGCTATGGAGTCACACATCATTCTACAAGCTGGAACCCAAACTACTGCCTTTTCCCTGATGAAAGTTATGACTGGATGCCTTACAAATAGAAACAACAAAGATTATGCAAGATTATCAATCAGTTTAATGCATCGCATTCATCAATCATCTATTTAAGACTTTAAACTCTCCTTGAGAGTACCTACAAGTAGATGTTGCAGCCCCTTAGACCCATAGCTCTGATTCTTCCTTGAAAACTTAGTCTATATGAACGCAAAAACACTTAACAGAGAAGATCTTGTGGAAACATACATGCCTTACATGTAAAAGAACAACAGTTGGACTTGCAAAATGATATATATTCATTAATGTTCAATGATAAAACAAAGCAGAGCAAGAAAGGATCTTTGTATTACATTCAAGACTTCACTAAAAATTAGAGATAAACTCTGTCATTTACATCACAGAAGTGTAGGAATCCCCTTGGGATGTTCTAGGTGTGAGAAAGTCCAGTACCCAATATCACCAACCCCCTTTTACAAATGAAAAAATTTGAGACTATATAGAAAATGAAGAAGCAGATAGAAAGATCTATTCATTCTCAACAACTGTCTTCAATTCCTGACTTGACAAGGATCACACCACTTGTGTACTCTCAGACTTTAGCCATGCCTCATTAATGCACTCAATCCTGGAAGAAGGAAGAAATCTGCAAATTTGGGTCCATCTGTCATCTCCGTGAATGCATCTTCCAAATGAATGAACCTGCACCATACTCATTTAATGCCTTGCAGACATTCCTTGTTCCCTTGGTCAATACCACCATGCTTTGTTTAATGCTGCATTAATCAAACACATATTCCCATATGCAATCTCTAGAAGAAATTAAAAAAAATTAGATATTCATGACCTCCTCGGACAAAAACACTGTTTAGTTTTCATTAATGACCCCCTACCACAAATCCATGTACTGCATTCAACCACTTCCACCTATGCAAAATCTGAATATAGATTCAGAATCCTCATTCTCTCACGATTCCGATGATATATAACACTTAGTATTTTAACTGAGGATGAAATCCAGGGCGGCCATTTGAAATCTAGGTTCAGAATAGATGCACAGAAAAATCAAAATTTATAATATAGTCTAAACTATATAACAAATTTAAATTTTATGAAACATTTGAATTTTTTAATTATTTCTTCATATGTGCGTCCATTATCAAATTTGGATTAAAAAATCATTTTCATCTACCACGTGTCACAATGTGATTCGCTGCTTGAAATTCATGTTGCACATTTCTCTTAGTCAACTGTTGACCGCCATGTGTCACCTTCTTATTCGCTAACTAATCCCATTGGACATCCCGTCATCGCCACCTCATCACCACATTATCCAGCGACCTAGCGACCTCATAATCTCGGAATGCTAAGTTGTTAGCCGCCAAGATCTGGCGACCTGGCGAATAACCGCCAACTGGGTCACCAGATGCTAACCTTAACTGCTGCGACCTGGCGACTAGCATCTGGCGGCTAACTCCCTCATCTGGCGACTATGCGACTAATCGCTAGCGGTTAGTCGCCAAATCTCAGAATGCTCGCGGTAACATCTAGCGACTTCATGAGCGGGTGCCACGTGTCACTTTCATCAAAATTTGTTTCTGTCAAGTCTGGGCACGGGCACGAAAACAAAGATCTCGGGACTAAGCAGTTGATAGTTTTGAAAAGCTCCAAATTTGCACAAGCTCATGCGCGCAAGGGCATGGGCCCACGTGAACAAAGGCAACCACAGAGCCTTCCTCTTTACTTTAATTCACAATGCAATTTGTGTGTTTTTTCTTATAAACACTAAAAGACTCAAACCTCCAGCGCATGTGGGATAAGCCGCAGAACACAAAAGTCAGTGAAACTCCCACTTCCCTCTACGCAAAACCTCTTCAAAACGCTAGGCGTGCATGTTTCTTCAACGCTAAGTCTTTCATTCATTGGCGCTAAGCATCATTTGGAAACGCTGGACCTATTCTTTTAAATAAACGCTAAGCCTCTTTGTTTCATTTGAATGCTGAAACTATTATTTAATGCTGGACATTGTCTTATGGCGCTGGGAGTTCAAATGAAATGCTAGGCGTGTGTTTCAATGCTGAGACTCTTTGATGGCGCTGGGAAACCTTTTCTACAAGTGTTGGGACGTTTTAACAAATGCTGGGCGTTTTTGATGGTGTTGGGCCTCTGTTACATGCTGAAACCTCTTTCATTAATGCTGAGACTTGTTGATTTGGACACTGGTCCTTTGATTTGGATGCTGGCTGTTTTGTTTTTGAAATGCTGATCAAAATCAGCACTGGAAACGTGAATCTACACTGAGCCTTTTAATCTTTTACCTTGTGACGCTGGATCTCTCCCTTTTTTTATGTGTGCATTGGGCAATGTCTTCAATTTAATGTGCAATTTCTTTGTTCATTTCCTAATTCCAACTTAGCAACCCAACTTGGTAAGCACACCACTTTTAAAATTCGAATTATCTCTGGCAACTTCATTTACCTGTACATTCATATTCTTAATCTCTTTCTCCTGTCTGTGAAGCTAGTCGGGTCCAGAGTGGGCCCGGCTAAAATTTTTTTGTTCTCATTCAAATTTCACCCATAACACTCTCAGGCACAAATTTCACTATATGGGCATCGATCTGAAAATGCCAAAACATATCATCCGGATCATCCGGCAAACATTGCCTGAGCATTGCAAACGGCCTGCTTGACCAACTCAAAAAACTAGTCAAAACAACTTTTCAAATCCCGTCAATTTGCACACTTAAAGATTGTAGTTCATCCTTCAACCCTGCAAAATTTTAGATTTTTCCTCCACCGGGGCATATAGAATTTTAATTGTGCAAAACGATTAAAAATAATTCAAGATAAAAACGGGCTAGGCGTACATTTGGCAAAAAATGAAATGATGCCTGGGAACTTGAAATTTTAACCAGTGTTAGACCAATATTTATCATAAACAATGCAACTGATGACACTCAGTTTTGACATCCTGGCACAAAGATATAACAATTTGAAGTTGATGACCTATAGAGGTGGGATAGGACACAGTCGATGACAAACATTTTAATCGTTTTGAATGAATTTGATTGGTAGGCAGATGGATTGGCAGAGGTCTACAACTTTTACCACATGAAGTATCTGACAAATGCAACAGAGTGCAAAAGGAATTTCGTCAATAGGTGCAATGAGCCACAAATGGCGGGAGGTCAAAGTCAGGTATTTGGATTTACAACACAATGAAACATGCAGGTTCATGAAAGTGCTCCGGGAATCAGTATTGCAAACATGGTTAACGGATTCATCATGAGCTCAAATTCCAGTCGGGACAAGTATTTGCAATGTGCTTCATGACGCAAAAGGAATCAAGGTCACAAGATTCTCTGGCTCAAAGTTATAAGGGTCAAACAGGGTGACAAATCAATGTTGGCAGGACAAAACACAAACTTGCAAAAGTTGCAAATGGAATCACTTTGAAAACCCATCAGATGGATTGGTACAAGGGTCAAATTTGGAACATAAGCAGTATTTTATGCCTACAATGCAACGGAGAAATCCATCCAATCAGAAGTACAACTGGGCAAAAGTTATAACCGTGCAAAGAAGTGTTCCAACAAATAGAGACAGCATGCACACATGCAGAAATGGATTTTGGCAAACAAAATGACCCTAGGAAATATAGAAAATGAAAACGTCAAGACCTGAAACTTGGAACACCTAAAGATGAACATGAATGCAATATAATGGAACAATCCTTTTGACTTGATCATCTCCAAGGCCAAAGATATAACTTTCCAAAGTAGGCTCCTGGGACAAGTAGCAAAAGTGCAGTTTCCAAAACTGTGAAACTGCCTCCGGAAAGGGAAGTCAAAAACCTATCAAAACTTGTCATAAAGACTTGAAACTTTAAACATAGGTTATCTGCAGTACAATAAACAAATCCCACTCTCGGATTCCCATGAAAGTTAGCAGGGTACAAGATATTCAGAGTCAAAGTGACCCTTCCCAGTAAAATAAACACTTAGCAACTTCTGACTTTAGAGAGCACCTAGAAACCAACTGTCAAAAACCCATTTCAGGGTACAGTCCAAGGACTGAAAACAACTCAAAGGGGTATAAGAAAGGTGAGAAACACATCACCTACATGAAATGACCTCCAGACCACCCATTAGAAACATGCATTTTGGGACAAATAGAGCACTTTTCAAGCAATTTACTATGGTACCTCAAAACTGCATTTTGAGGTACAACACATCCTTTTGCTAGGTTTCTCTTGCTCCTTCTCAGGTTCTTCAACCTTTACTTTAACTTGAATGGGTTCTACAAGGTCTGCACTAGATGCCAAAGGTGGGACTGATAGAACTTCACTTTGTCTGATTGCCTCTATGGTTTTCTTTGCAATATCAAATTCTTGCTCACTCATTCTAGCTTCTTTCAGAATTCTCTTTATTGTAGTCTCCACTCTCTTCTTTGACTGTTTCTCTTCCTTAAGAGTCTTTGCTGAATCAAAGTTTTCATCATATGTTCCAAATCTATTGCTATGAGCATCCACTTTACTTTTCAATAATCTACTAACATATCCTTCTGTTTCAACTTCAGAGATTTCATAGCCAAGAGGGTCTATGAATTCATGTCTAGGTTCTACTACTTCAATATAAGTGAAATCAGTATCAACCATAAAACATATATCTCCCTTGTATTTCTCAACTAGGGATGGAGGAATTCTTGATCTATTTACCACAATGTTCTGAAAAGTTTTCAATACAAGCTTCACACTATCATTAACCTTCTCATAAAGATGTTTCGTGTAAACTTTATTGATTCTTTCCATAGTATTCTCACCATCATTCCAATCAATAGTGTAAGGAAATCTTCTTAACAAGTGGAAAAATATATAAGTGATTAGTGATGAAAATCTAAAGTGAGTGTATTTAGCCTTCTTTATCTTCTAGAGGTTCTCAAACAACTATATCCTCAAAATCTCACACAAGTCTACTGGTTTCTTCTCCACACACATCAAATAGGCAATGTGTACCATACCTGTTGCCATATCATCTTCTCTAGAGCTTCCATAGAATTTTGTTGTCAAAATCTTACATAGGTATCTTACATCATCTTGCTTGATTTTACTAATGACTCTACCTCTGCCATTATATACTGAACCGATGTTGTCAATCACAATCTTTCTCATGTTTTTCTCATTAAGTGGAATTGCACCAACTTTTGATAGTCCAATCACATCATGAATAAGGTCTGCAGTAATGTCGATGACTCTATCTTCTAGCCAAAATTTACCATTATGAATCCTACTCAAAATGATCTTTGTACACTCCTCATCATCAAACTCATATTTCATAGAGTAGTTAATGATTTCATTCTTTTCTAGGTGCTCATAACCTTGTTTTACTGACATATCCTTGTTGTACAATGTCTAACATTCTTCATTAAAATCACTCTCCCTTAGGGTTTCATATTTGCATCCAAGATAACTCTTAACATTCTCAATATGAAGAACTCTGTCTGGTACGGATGACAGCTAAACTAGCATCTCTTTCCAAGGGTTCAACTAGATCTTTCTTAATTCTAGGTTTGTTCTTATCCTTAATGTTATGAATCAACGACACATCCATGATTAAAACTGATTCCAAATACTGATTTAAGATCTTGATCGGATAAATACCACAAATTCACAAAATTAGGGCTTTCGCTTGATCAGCGCTTCAAAATTCTGCAAATCACTTCCAAACTTCTTCCTTTTCTCTCCAAACCACTTCTAATCACTTGATAATCACAATAACTTCAATTTCAATCTTTTAACACTTAACATTTACTCGATCTGACATCGCATTTAATACTTTTGCCATTAAATGCCAAAAAGCTGATTCTGCAAACCTACAACCATAAATCTTCTTGCAATCTTACAAAACACAATATTTCTTTTTGCGCACTTAACCATAGCATTAGTATAACATAAAAAACCTTCATCTAACTACACAAAACTTAACTCATTCAAAATCTAATTCTACACTAATTCTAAGTTCCTAAACTACAAAAATTTATATAATTTAATTACTTAAAGAAGGGTTAGGTAAAGATTCATTCTTTCCATCAGATACATTACTTTCTTGATTACCTTTAGTGCTAAATATGCTTCCTTGATCTGTGCCTTTAACAAATTTTACTTCATCTTCATTGCAACAACATCCTCTCTCTTCATTTTCTACATTCTTATTCCTTCTTGCATAGTTTCTAGGGTTACGGTTATGATGATAACCTCCATTGTTCATCTTGCAAAATCTTGTTGTGTGTCCAATCTTGTTACATATCTGACATATGATTCCATTTGTTCCATATCTAGGTGCTTATTGATTGATTTGTGTCCTGCAATTTCTAGCAATATGTCCAATCTTGTTGCATCTGTAACATACTATTCCATTTCCTCTTTTCATGTCTTCAGTTGATCTTTGATCTGCATTGTTAGTATTTCTAGGCATTGTATTATTATAATTATTCTTAATAACTTTAGATCTTCTACATTCAATAGCTCTATGTCCAAAACCATGACAATTATAACAATATCCATTAAGAGGTTTGAATTGCTTACCTGTACAATCTCTTTTCATATGACCAATTGTATTACAAGCAAAACATCTACCTTTGAATTCTCTTTGCATACCTTTGGGTGGTTCTTCTTGCTTCAGTGATTCTCCTTGTTTTGGTGATTCTTCTTCTTTAGGTGATTCTTCAGATTTGTTCTCATCTAAATTCTTTTCTTCACTGCTTTCACATACATTTAGATTTGGTTACTTGCTTTCACTAACTATCTTCAATGTGCTGAATCCTAGACCAGTTTTGTCATAGAATGGTTTCCCATAAGATACTTGCTCATCAATCTTCTCACTATTTGAATATAGTCTTTCAAGTTGTTGTTTAGATTGAGTCAATTCACCTTTCACTATCTTGTTGTATTTCTCAAGTTCATCATACTGCAATTTGACTTTGTCAAATTCAAATGTTACCTTGCTAAGTTTAGATTTCAGATCTTCATTCTCATTCTTTAAACTTTCATTCTCAGATCTCAGATTGTCATTTCCATCTTTCAAGCTAAGCTTCAGATTTTCTATCTTCAATTCATGTTTAAGGATCACATTTTCTTTCTCTAAATCATCACAATCTTCAATAAGAATTTCAGATTCCTTTTCAGATTTTAGATCTTCTATCTTACCTTACAATTTTTTAATAAGATTCTTTGCATCATCATACTTTCTTTTCAGAGTATTTTTTTCATTAGTAAGCATATCAATTTGTTCAAGAGCTTCTTCAAGATTCTTCTGTAACTGATCCATATCCATAGAGATCTTACTCAAGCTGCTAGGCTTTCCTTGAATGTTCCTTCTCCGAGTAACTAAGCTCTGATACCAATTGTTAGAAATAGGAAATACTGAGAGGGGGGGGTGAATCAATATTTCAAAAACTTTTACTTTTGCCCACTTATGGATATAACAGATTACTTTAGTGCATACAAAGCATAAGAAACTAAATAGCATACATAGCAGTAAATGTAAAGAACTCATAACACATGATATGTTCTCGAGGAAACCCTAGTCAAGGGAATGATGGAATATGGATGAAGTGACTGAGAGGGGGGGGTGAATCAGTCAACCATAAAACACTTCACAATTATTTATTTCCAGATCCCTTAGGATATCTTAATGAATATTATCTGTTTAACACTCGGTAAATAGATTGTAGTAACTTTGAAGATGCAGAAAGTATTAGCAAAATTATCTTTTAGATATTCAGCAGCACTTGTATATGATTAAGATAGCAATTAAGAACACAAGAGACACAAGATTTAACGTGGAAACCCAATATGGGAAAAACCACCAATGTATCTAGATACTGATTTTCACTTTTCTGAAGTGATGCCTGGTTAGAAGCCAACCCGGTAAAAGGTTACAAAACACACTGTTAGGTGTGACCTTGTTAGAGGATTTAAACACCCTGCTAGGAGTGGCCTGGTAAGAGGTCTTGAAAACAATTCAATGGAATTGTCACCTTGTTAGAGGATTTACAATATGGCTGTTAAACCAACTCGGTTAAGAGATTTAGAATTCACTGTTACAATGATAAAAAGGTAACAATGAAAATGACCTGTATAATAATGCAACTGCCTTGCTGATTACAGATCTCTATTCTGCATAAGTGTGATCCTTCCTGATCGATATATCTTTGCTGCTCCTCAAGGATATCTGATCATCCTTCACAAATTCGCACACACCTTTCCTGTTTCTCTTCTATATATCTTCTGCTATGTTCGTTGTTTATTTTTCACATTTGACCTTTTATTTATATGATTTTAGATTTGTCAAATCGACATTACTTAGTATAACAGTCGGCTAAATTAAGAAAACTTTATTTGCAAAAAAAAAAAAACCTTCCGAGGGCCGACAGTGCTCGGTGACCATAAGTTTCTACAATCTTTCGGAGATCGAGGGAACTCGGTAAACACTGACAATCCTTTTTCTTTGAAAACTGACTGAACTCGGTAGATGCTATCTTTTCTTCGATAATCGACTGAACTCGGTAAACACTGAATTTTCTTTGACGACCGATTGAACTTGGTAAATGCTGATTTTTCTTTGATAACCGAGTGGACTCGGTAAGCACTAAATTTTACTGCCTGGCAGACCGACTGAGCTCGGTAGGTACTGAATGTTGCCGACTATGACATTGTGTGACATCAGAGACAATACATAATTTGAGTAGCAATTTCTTTTAGACAATTGTTTCCAACAATCTCCCTATTTGGTATTGATGGCAACACAATATGTCATAGCATAAGAAATTTGAAAGAATTAGCTCGGTTTAGATTCAAATCCCCCTCTGTCAACAAACTTCCTTTTTCTTAAAAACTCTTCCTTCTGACTATGAAAATTTCTTGAAGTAATAGCAAAGACATAGAAAACTCTCCCTCTTTGACAACACATGCCAAAGACAATTCACATAATACCGGTGTAAACTAATGTACCTCAAGTACTGATTCATATGCAATGATTCCTTGAATATGCTGCATCAACTGGTTGATTTTCAATCATGTTCTGGTTGATGCATCACTAAAACTGTATTTAGTGAGCCTCGGATAGGGGAATGACCCCTAACTTACCTCTTAGATACACAAATGCATCCTTAGGTAATGGTTTGGTGAAAATGTCTGCAATCTGCTCTTTTGTATGAATATATTCTAATCTGATTTCCTTGTCCTGCACCAATTCTCTGACAAAGTGATATTTAATAGCAATGTGCTTGGTTTTGGAATGCATCACTGGATTCTTCGAAATGTTTATTGCACTGGTATTGTCACAAAATATAACAACTGGTTCTTTGATTTCAACCTTCATACCTTGTAATAACTATTTAAACCAAACAATATTTGAACAGTTTACTGCAGCAGCAACATATTCTGCTTCAGCTATGGATTGAGATGTGCAATTTTGCTTTTTACTGGTCCAAGATACCAGTCTTTTTCCAAGAAAAAATACTCCACCACTTGTACTTTTTCTGTCATCAATGTTCCCTGCCCAATCAGCATCAGTAAACACTTTTAAATCTAGATTGCCTCCAAATTTATACAACAAACCATATTCTTCTGTTCCTCTTAAGTATCTTAAGATTCTTTTGATTGCCATCATATGATTTTCCTTAGGTTTTGCTGAGAATCTAGCTACTATACCGACTGCTAAGGCAATATCAGGTCTTGTATGTACTACATACTGCAATTTTCCAATCATAGATCGGTATAAGGTCTGATCTACATCTTTTGAATCATCATTTTTGGTAAGTTTCAGTCCAGTACACATGGGTGTACCAACTGGTTTTGAATCTTCCATACCAAACTTTTTAAGTATTTCCTTAATGTATTTAGATTGAGTAATGTATATACCATTCTTGCTTTGCTGAATTTGAAGACCAACAAAGAATTTTATTAAACCAAACATAGACATTTCAAATTCTTTGTTCATTTTCTCTGAAAATTCTTTGCACTGATCCTCATTCCCTGTAAATATAGTATCATCTACAAATATTTCTGCCAATACAATTTTGTCATCCGGTCCTTCTTTAATATACAGATTGCTGTTATCATTTTCTCTTTTGAAATTAATCTGAATCAAATAGTTATGGAGTCTTTCATACCATGCTCTAGGAGCTTGTTTCAATCCATACAATACTTTGTGTAACCTGCAGACCATGTCCTTTTTATCTGGATCAACAAAACCTTCAGGTTGTTCAATGTAGACTTCTTCATCAAGAATTCCATTGAGAAATGCAGATTTTATATCCATCTGATATACCTTAAATCCTTTATGTGTTGCATAGGCAAGTAGAGTTCTTACACCTTCTAATCTTGCAGCAGGAGCAAAAGTTTCTCCATAATCTATACCTTCTTCTTGAGAATAACCTTTACATACCAATCTAGCTTTATTTCTAGATACTTGACCATCTCCATTCAGCTTATTCCTGAATACCCATTTTGTTCCAATTACATTCTTATCTTTAGGTCTAGGTACAAGAGTCCATGTTTTGTTCTTTTGTATTTGTTCTAATTCTTCATTCATTGCTTCAATCCAACTTTCATTTTTCAATGCATCTTTGATATTTCTAGGTTCAAAATCAGTAAGCAGACATGTACCTTTTAGCTTGCTTCTTGTCATAGTACCATCTGATTTGTTTCCAATGATTTGATCTGGTGTATGATTCCTTCTGACATATTTGGCTAGTATAGTTCCTTCTTTTTTGAATGATTCATGTTGTTGTCTTCTAGGATCTCTTCTTCAGGTTGCTCGGGCTCGGTAGATATTTGCTCGGTAGCTTCAGGCTGAGACTCGGTTTGAATTTCTTCCTGTGACTCGGTTTGAACTTCTTCCTATGACTCAGTAACTATGCTCGGCTTGGTAGATATAGTTTCCTCATTGATAGTTGTGTCTGCCAATGTTTTAGGTTCAATGTAAACAAATCTTCTATAGTTTTCAGGTTCCCTTTTGCTTTCTTCTTCAGTCTTTTCTACAAACTCATCAAATTTTACATGTATACTTTCTATGACTTTGTGAGTAGATAAGTTCAGACATTTGTATACCTTGCTTTGCTAGAATATCCTAGGAATATTCCTTCATCACTTTTCACATCAAATTTATTTCTTCTGGATTCTTTTAAGATATAACACTTGCTACCAAATACTTTCATGTAACTTACATTGGGTTTATAGCCATACCATAATTCATAAGGAGTTTTGAATGTGTCTTTCTTCAATTGTACTCGGTTCAAGGTATGAACTGCAGTGCTGATAGCTTCCTTCCAGTACTTTATAGCGATGTTCTTTTCTATCATTAGAGTCCATGCAAAATCCATAATAGATTTGTTTCTTCTTTCTGCTATTCCATTCTGCTCAGGATTTCTAGGAGCTGATACCTGCCTTTTGATTCCTCTTTCAATGAAAAAGTTTTTAAAATCATGGGAGATGAATTCACCACCTCTGTCTGATCTTAAGCATTTCAATATTTTCCCTGTTTCCTTTTCCACTCTTTCCAAATACCATTTGAACTTTTCAAATGCTTCTGACTTTTCTCTTAAATACATAACAGTCATCATTCTAGAATAATCATCAACGAAAAGAATAAAGAATTTATCTCCAGTATAGCTTTGTATTCCAATAGGTCCACTTAAATCAGTATGCACAATTTCCAAAATCTCTATAGACTGATAGTTCTTACTCTTAAAACTAGTTTTACTCATTTTGCCAATCTGACAATTCTTACATAGACCAGTATCAGGTTTCTTCAAAGTAGGAATGCCTCTAACCTTCTTGAATTTGCTTATCTTTATCATGTTGTCAAAATTCACATGACATAACCTTTTGTGCCATAGCCAACTTTCTTCAATTTGAGCAATAAAACATGAATATTCACTAAGATCAAGATAAAATAAGTTACCTTTTGTTTGTTTGCCTGATCCAATGAGTTTTCCTTTTTCATCCAGCAGTCTTGCTTGACCATTCATGAATTCAACCTTGAAACCAGTATTGATTAGCTGTGCTACACTTAGAAGATTATGTTTTAGTCCTTCAACCCAATAAGCATTATCACATATGAGTTCTTTGGTTAATGAGATTCTTCCTTTTCCTTTTATACAACAAGGTTCATTGTTTCCAAATCTTACATTGCCACTATCACAGTCTTCTAGGTATTCAAATTTTGTCTTATCACCAGTCATGTGGTGTGAACATCCACTGTCTATTATCCATATATCATCTTTGCTTATATGAGAAATAAGTGCCATCTTATCTTCATCATCATCAGATTCATCTTTTATAGTAATAAAGACAATTTCTTCTTCACTATCATCAGAATCTTTAGCTATAAAACATGTTTTCTTACCTTTATCCTTGAATGATTTGAAATTCTTTTTGCCATAGTACTTGTGACCTCTCTTCTCTTCCTTTGCCTGCTTGTTTGGGCACCTAGCTGCAATATGTCCAATTTCTTCACATGAAAAATAGATTAAAGGAGTTTTACCTTTGTATTTACCTTTCCCTTTAGAGTACTTCTTTGCAAGTAATGCTTCTACAATTTCAAGATCACTATCAGAACTTTCTTCTGATACTTCTTCACTTTCTGACTGAACTTCTTTAATTTTCTTGTTCTTCCTTAGTGAAACCTTGGCCTCAAATGCTGACTCAATGTTTTTGGAACTTGGAACATAGTTGTCATAGTTGTCTAATTCAAAGGCTGTCAATCTTCCAACTAAAGCATCCAAAGTTATATTGTGGTTTTTTTAACATCTTCTTTCTTGAATAGCTGATACTCTTATTGCATAGATAGGGAGTAATGTTCTAAGTACCTTACTTATAACAGTTTCATCAGAGATTGTTCCTCCAGAAGCTCTAATTGCACTTACACTTGCTTTGATCCTTTCAACATACTTTGCAATGTTTTCATCTTCTTTCATATTCATCTTGTCAAACTGTCCTCTTAGCCTTTCTGCTTTGGCTCTTTTCACATTTGCATCACCACCATATATTTTCTTCAGATTGATCCACATTTCATATGCAGTAGTGCATTCTTTAATATCATCAAATTCTTCATAGCTGAGAGCTGATGCAATGTCTATCATCATGGTATTGTGAGTCTTTTTCTCTGCAATGTCTTCAACAGTTAATGCGCTAGTAGGAACTGTGTATTCTTCATCAATGTATTTGCATCCTGAATCACCAATGGAAGCCAGATGAAGTCGCATGAGACCTTGCCATGCTGAAAAGTTATCTTTGTTGAGCTTTGAAATTTCCCTCTTGTAAGACATCCTAATCTTTAGCTTAGGTCCTTGAAACCCTTCCTGCAAGCACCACAAGCTCTGATACCAATTGATGGAATATGGATGAAGTGACTGAGAGGAGGGGGGGTGAATCAGTCAACCATAAAACACTTCACAATTATTTCTTTCCAGATCGCTTAGGATATCTTAATGAATATTATCTGTTTAACACTCGGTAAATAGATTGCAGTAACTTTGAAGATGCAGAAAGTATTAGCAAAATTATCTTTTAGATATTCATCAGCACTTGTATATGATTAAGATAGCAATTAAGAACACAAGAGACACAAGATTTAACGTGGAAACCCAATATGGGAAAAACCACCAATGTATCTAGATACTGATTTTCACTTTTCTGAAGTGATGCCCGATTAGAAGCCAACCTGGTAAAAGGTTACAAAACACACTGTTAGGTGTGACCTTGTTAGAGGATTTAAACACCCTGCTAGGAGTGGCCTGGTAAGAGGTCTTGAAAACAATTCAATGGAATTGTCACCTTGTTAGAGGATTTACAATATGGCTGTTAAACCAACTCGATTAAGAGATTTAGAATTCACAGTTACAATGATAAAAAGGTAACAATGAAAATGACCTGTATAATAATGCAACTGCCTTGCTGATTATAGATCTCTGTTCTGCATAAGTGTGATCCTTCCTGATCGAATATATCTCTGCTGCTCCTCAAGGATATCTGATCATCCTTCACAAATTTGCACACACCTTTCCTGTTTCTCTTCTATATATCTTCTGCTATGTTCGTTGTTTATTTTTCACATTTGATCTTTTATTTATATGATTTTAGATTTGTCAAATCGACATTACTTAGTATAACAGTCGGCTGAATTAAGAAAACTTTATTTGCAAAAAAAAAAAAAACCTTCAAGGGCCGACAGTGCTCGGTGACCATAACTTTCTACAATCTTTCGGAGACTGAGGGAACTCGGTAAACACTGACAATCCATTTTCTTTGAAAATCGAGTGAACTCGGTAGATGCTATCTTTTCTTCGATAACCGACTGAACTCGGTAAACACTAAATTTTCTTTGACGACCGACTGAACTCAGTAAATGCTGATTTTTCTTTGATAACCGAGTGGACTTGGTAAGCACTAAATTTTACTGCCTGGCAGACCGACTAAGCTCGGTAGGTACTGAATGTTGCAGACTATGACATTGTGTGACATCAGAGACAATACATAATTTGAATAACAATTTCCTTCAGACAATTGTTTCCAACAAGGAAAACCCTGATGGGGATGGTACCCACAAAGATCCACTAATCAAAAGATATCATGTTAAGGATGTTGACCCTGTTAGGAGCTAGTTACAATCATATAGTGTATCAGTCCTGGTTAAGGGACTATAGGCCTTGTTAGAAGCCTCAACCCTATTAGGAGTTGTAGATACAAAACCTGATTACCAGATGAGCCCACTGCCCAAAAAAGTAATACAAATGTTTACTGATTACAATAAGGTACTACTTACAACTTCATAGGGAACATATGTACGAACTTATATATGAAATTCAAACTTATATATGAAATTCAAACTTATTTCATATTGGATAAACATGTTGAAACCAAATAGTGGGCTTACATAAACTATTACATGTTTCATTCCAAATTAAAATTTAGGTTTGACACATTGGCCAAAATTTTATGCATATGTGCACAAAGATGGGGGACCAAAAATGTGGTCTAAGGCGCCACTTTTTTTAAAAAATTAACAAACTTTTATCTTTGATGAGAAATTAAAGATAGTTAGACTCAACATTTCAAGATGGGACAACAACAAGATTTATAGTACTCCGAATCTAGTTTCTAAACTAATAATTTATTTTGAAATTGGTGGAGATTAAGGTGTTAGAATTAGGAAATACTAAGGGGGGGGGTGAATCAATATTTCACAAACTTTTACTTTTGCCCACTTATGGATATAACATATTACTTTAGTGCATACAAAGCATAAGAAACTAAATAGCATACATAGCAGTAAATGTAAAGAACTCATAACACATGATATGTTCTCGAGGAAACCCTGGCCAAGGGAAAACCCCAGTGGGGATGGTACCCACAAAGATCCACTAATCAAAAGATATCCTGTTAAGGATGTTGACCCTGTTAGGAGCCAGTTACAATCATATAGTGTATCAGTCCTAGTTAAGGGACTATAGGCCTTGTTAGAAGCCTCAACCCTATTAGGAGTTGTAGATACAAAACCTAATTACCAAATGAGCCCACTGCCCAAACAAGTAATACAAATGTTTACTAATTACAATAAGGTACTACTTACAACTTCGCATCAACAACTTTCGCTGCTATCACAATATACAACTATTACATTTCAAGTATGAATTTCAAGCATGTTTGGTCATTACAACTTCACATCTTTATACAAGGTACAAATATAATATCTTTCTTCTGTCGGCTTGCACATCATAATCCAAGAGTAAACATCTAGGATGTTGGCTCTTTATAATATTAAGTCATTATTTTGACAAGCAAAATAATCCCTTAATTCATTTACAAGTTCTGTCTTCAAAACTGCTCTATTGACTATACTCTGTCATCGGTAAAACCTTCATAACTTTGTCTGTGTTGTCTGAAACCTTTTGCACACTGAGATGGGGTATCCTTAGACATCGTAGAGTCTATGTTCAACTGCGTAAACTTTGATCATGCTCCAATGAATATCGCCAAAATAAACTATCTTGGGTGCTGTGTCAAAATCACTGTTTCATACTTAGACAATTTTAGTCTGCGATCTTCCATACTTACTTTCCATCTTATGCGATCTTCATAGGGAACATATGTTTCCATAATGACAACATCTATGTACATACCTCAGCCAAATTGCCAACATAAGGCCCTCAAAAAGGGGGAGCACAAAAAGTGGTCCTATTTTTTATGAAAAAATATAACACAACATCTAGTGTGCTCCCCCTAAAATTTTATTTTTATTTCTATTTTTTTTAATCACTCCAGTGATAAGTTGGCTAACACCACCTAGTTTATCTTGGATTTTTCTACTATTTTTTTATGAATGTGTGATTTTTTACAAATTTATGAAGTGCACACATCCTAAAAATGTGAAATTTGTGTATGGTCCCCATAGAAATGATTGAAGACTAATAAAAAATCAAAACCTTTTTTTTAAGAGTGTATAATGGAATCTAATTTCTAAAAAAGTAACTTGTTTAAAAATTCAACAAACGAGCCAAAATCTATCCCCCAAATAGTATACATTGGTTTTTGGCAAAAAAAAGACATACATACAAAAGAAATTAGAGATGAAAAGCTTGACATAATCAGAATTCAAAATAAATTACATGGTTAGATAGGTAAAAAAATAGATATAGAATATCATGTTGTCTAATTTTGTCATTGTTGAACCATGTGCAAATCTGACAAGGAGCACACACAACTTTTTTTAATTTTTTTTCTATTTTCTAGAAACCACGTCTCACACCTATTTGAATAATCCAAGCCATTTGGTAGGATATTGGTGCAAGAGCACCTCAATAAATGAATATAAGCCTAAGGGAATGCTATTTGTTAGGAAGGTAGAAGTGTTGTTATAAATCCCCAAGAGTCATTTGGGTCCATGTTTGTAATAGGTTCATTTAATTGTAAACCAAAGTTGGAAAAACTTTTACATTTAGGACCTTTATGGTCAGATAGGGTCAAAAGAAGGATGAATTGTCTTTTTGAGTCATAAAGTTGTGAAAACGTTGTAATGACAACATTGCAACTTTGGTGAAAAGTTGCAATTTGGTTCCAAGGGTCACTTTATTTGAAATATAGTTGGAAGTTGTTGTGATTGTTGGAAATATAGTTTTAAAATCTTAGAAGACATTTTTTGTAAGGTTGATGTATGTTGGCATATGTGAATATAATTATGATAGAAGAGGAGTAATAATATAGTTAGATTTTCCTCTGTATTTGCCTGAATTCTATAGATTTGGTATATTACTTTTATTGACAAATATGAATAAGTTGTAATTTGATCAAAGTATGAGTGTCACCTTTTATTTCCTTTTGGTTTGAAGTTTTGAAGTAATGTCTTTTTTATCTAGTAAACACATCTTTCTTAGGTGGTTTGGAAACCCTGCATAGACCTCTAGGGCCTAGTGAAATCATAAATCGTTACCTATCATCCTCCAACCAAATTTCATGAAATTATGATATTTGATAGGTCTCATATGTTGTGTAAAAATTGTATGCTCACATGAGATTCCCACATGGTGGTGAGTTTTGGTAAGAATCTCTAGGGCAAGCATCTCAATGTGACAGATAAGAAGATGTATCTTTGGAGATTGAACATTGATTGAAGTGAATAGGGAAGGGGTTTGAATGTTTTGGAGATATTTTTTGGATTGTCCTAGTGTAGTTTGTGCTTAGTGACAAATTTGTTTGATGAGGGAAATTAAGAAACATGTTAGTAGATTTGTGGAAGAGATCTAATCGAGTCTTATTGGCCCTTTGGAAGAAAAAATGGTTGGGTACTCTATAAATTGGTTGAGAACCTACGATTAGGGGATTGTTTAGAAATCCCATAAGGGTATTTTAAAAATAATTTAGTTTCTTTTGATCTTCAAAGAGTCATAAGTTATTATCTGATTCTCAGATCAAGAGACCTAATTGTAATTTGGCATGTTCTAGGACATATGTGGCAAAACTTGTTGAAAGGTGGACTCAGGTTGTATAATCCTATTTATTCTATGTTGTAAGGTTGTAAGAACATAATTCCATAGGTCAATTTGTTGGTTTGGTCTAGCAGGCCATTCAAACCCCTAAAAACTTTTATAGCCCAGTAAAGCACTCAAGAGAGTATCAGTTTTGGTGATTTGGGTTGGTAGTTGGATTGAAGGACCAAGATACTATTCTTGGTGGAGATTGTAAGAATTTTGAAACCCTTTTATATAAGGATAGTCAATAGTTGGCTTACCTGATCTACCCTTCCTCCTCATCATATTGATATTAGACTGAGGAACTAGATCACTTGGTTAGTGTGATTCTAGTGTATGTCAGTGGGGGAAGAAGAATAATTCCTACAGGTGAACACCATGCCTCCAAAGAGCATGTACCAAGATGCTATCAAAAAGTTGGTAGAAAAAATGTTAGAGGAAAAACTTGGAGAAATATAGAAAGATAGAGAGAAGGAGAAAAAGGGAGCAAATGATACTGATGAATAAGGAGAAGGAGAAGAAGAGACCCCTAAGAAAGTAGAGTTTCCTACAGATCAGAAGGCCTTTGCAAATGCACTAAAGTAAGTAAACAAAGATGGTACTAAGGGGTTTTTAGTGTTCAGTGAAAGTCTAGACCCTAAGGAGGTGATAGAATGGGTTGATTCTATGACCAACTATTTTCAATATAAAGAGGTCCTAGAGGATAGAATGGTTAAGTTGGCTAAGGAAAAGATGAAAGGATTTTACCTCTTGTAGTGGAATTTAGTGCAATGTGAGAGGGTTAAGGAAGGAAAGAACATGATAAATTCATGGGAGAAAATAAAATCTAGTGTTAAGAGTCAATTCTTACCCATTGACTATGAAGTTTATATGTATAAAAGGTTACACAATCTTAGGAAAAAAAAACTAGATGTGAGCAGTTACACAAAGGAGTATCACAAGTTGAGTCTAAGATTAAAGAGATAGGAACATGAATCATAAAATCTTGTGAAGTACTTGAATGGATTAATAATGAACATTCAAGATGAAGTTTCTATGTTCACACAAAGATAGTGCACAAATTCTTCCAATTATCCCTAAGGCAAGAGGAGAAGTTAAGAAGAAAGGAAGATCAAGACAACATTAGAGGTAAAGGATCAAGTATTCTTAGATCCAGAGACACTTTTTGAGGGAGAAGTCCTAACCACAAGTCTTATGAGTAGTCCATCCAAGGAGAGAAAGTTGAGGACTCAAGTAATAGAGGAGGCTATAGAGGAAGAAGACCAATTGAAAGAGGAAGGACAAATGGATTAGGGTGAGGATCAGAGTTCTCCAATATGAGATTTTGTGCAAACAAAAATCAAATTGGACACCTAGCCTATATGTGTCTAGAGAATGCCTCAACATGGAAAAGGTAGAGAAAAGAGAGTCACCTTGATTCAAAATAATGCAAGGAGTGTGGCATCTCCTAAAGTGAATTTTGCATTAGAGATTGGGGATAACCTAATGATAAGAAGGACCTTGCTCAAGGAATTAGTCAGTGATGAACCACCAAAAAGAAGGGCTTTGTTTAGGATCAATTGCAAGATCCAAGATAATTTTTGTAAAGTTGTGACTGATTTTGTTTCTCCTGAACACATTGTGTCTTTGGAAGCGAGAATAAATTAAATTTGGAAAATATGCCCCATATTTGTGCATACATAGTTAGTTGGTTGAAAAAGGGGCAACACATAATCATAAATGAACAAGAAAGATAGAGTTTAGTATAGAGAGGTATAAGGATAAAAGTTTGTGTGTCATCCTTCCAATGGTTGCTTTCCATTTCTTACTTGGTAGGCCCTGATAGTTTGATAGGAAGGCTCATCATAATGGGGAGATGAATGCATATTCTTTTCAAAAGGATGGCCTGACTTACAAAACATAGTCAATGATAGAAGACGGTCCTAAACAATGTGGATCTAGTGTGTTAATGGTGGGGGATAAAGAGTTCTTTGATATAGTAAAGGAAGAAGGTGGGGTGGGATTTGCATTAATCCTCAAACCTAAATAAAAATGAGAATAATGTAGGGACAAATATTCATAAGGAAGTACAAGAACTGTTATAGAAGTATAAATCTATGATTTCAGGAGACATGCCTTATTCCATTCACCATATTAGGGATATTAGTCACCAAATTGATTTCAAGGGATAACCTTACTAATAAGGCTTCCTATAAGATGACCCTACAATAGAATGATGAAACTTCTAAATAAGTGTAAGATTTTCCTGATAAGAGACTAGTAACAAAGAGTGTCATTCCTTGTGCTATAGCCACTATACTAGATCCTAAGAAAGATATAAATTGGAGAATATGTACATATTCTAGGGCCATAAATAGGATAATAATAAGATATTGGTTTCCTATCCCTAGAATTGAAGATCTAATGGATTGTTTGTAGGCAAGCCACCTAATTTTTTAAAAAAAAATTGAAAAGAAAGTATTAGGAAATAAGGATCAGAGATGGGGATGAATGGAAAATTTCATTTAAAACTAATAAGGGGATGTATGAGTATCTTTTAATGCCTTTTCATCTTTCCAAAACTGCTATCACCTTTATCAGGCTTATGAATGAGGTGTTGTAGGATTTCATAGGAAAATTTGTAATGGTCTATCTTGATGACATATTGATGTTCAGTAAGAGCAATGAGGAGTATTTGAAGCATTTATAAAATGTTTTGATAAGGTTTCATAAAAAAATGATGATAAACTTGAAAACTATGATTTTATGAAGTGGGAACTAGTCTACTTGTGTTTTGTGATTTCTACTTGGGTGACTTAAAATGAACCCTTCTAAACTGGAGGCTATTTTTAATTGACCTACACCTAGAATTATAAGAGAGGTCATAAATTTTGATGGGATGGCCATATTTAATAGAAAATTATTCAAGAAATTTAGTCACATATGTTCCCTTATATTGGAGAAAATTAAGGGTGGAGGAAAGGTGAAGTTTGTGTGGACAAATGAGTATATAAGATCTTTGAGTATCTCAAGAAGAGAGTGGCCAAGTGCCAAGTTCTAGTATTTCCTAACTTCAACAAGGTTTTCATTATTGAATGTGATGCAAGTGGAATGGCTATAGGAGTAGTCTTGAATCAAGAGGGAAGACGTGTGGCCTTTTTCAGTGAAAAAAAAAATGAAGCAAAGAGGGAATACTACTCATATGATTTAGAGTTGCATGCTATGGTATAAGCTCTCAACAACTAGAGGTACTATTTTCTTCCTAAGTATTTTATTGTGTATACTAAAAATAATTCTCTTAGATTTTTGAATTTATAGGATAAGCTTAGACATGGACACATCAAGTGTCTTGAAAGCCTAAAATCCTATACCTTCATAGTCAAGCATAAAAAAGGTGAGCCAATAAGGTTGTGGATTCTCTAAGTAGGAGGGTGTTAATAGTACAAGAAGTACAATTACAAATCATGGGCGTTGAGGTACTCAAAGGAATGTATGCAAAAGTTCAAGATTGCAAAGAAACTTATAAGGCTTGTAGTGAATTTATGACTACTTTTGACACTGGTTTTTTTTAATATACTTTGTTGGATGGTATTTTATTCAAAGGGTGTCAAATATGTTTTGCTAAGTGTTCCATGAGAGATAATGTAATGAAGGAGAAACATAGTGGTGGTTTGGGAGATCATTTTCGGCTTAATAAGACATTCAACCTAGTTAGGAATTTTTATTTTTGGCCTAGGATACAAACTAACATCAGAAGGTTTGTATAGAGTTGTACAATTTTTTAGAGATATAAAGGTGTTTCAACAAATGTGGGGTTATAAAAACCCTTACCCATACCAAATAGGCCATGGGAGAACCTGAGCATGGAATTT
Source organism: Chamaecyparis obtusa (assembly GCA_027943335.1). Lineage (NCBI taxonomy): Eukaryota > Viridiplantae > Streptophyta > Pinopsida > Cupressales > Cupressaceae > Chamaecyparis > Chamaecyparis obtusa. Next base: position 94,244 of record BSBK01008509.1, read on the forward strand.
GTAATAGTTTTCCAATGACAAAGTCTAGTTTTGACAATGTGTTTATTGTAGTTAATAGGTTCAGTAAAATAGTCTACTTTATTCCTTATAAAACCACAAATGATGTGAATTAAATAGAAATGTTATTCTTCAAGGATGTTTTTAGGAGACATGGTTTTCCATTGAACATAATATCAAAAAGAGACAATAAGTTTGTAGGACATTTTTGGAGGACTTTTTGGAAGAGATTGGGAACTAAAATGGTATTTAGTTAAACTTACAACCCTCAAACAAATGGTCAAAATATGGTGGTAAATAGATCATTAGGTGACCTCATTATATGTATGAGAAATGATCATGGAAATAGTTGGGATAAAATGAATCATCAACCAAAATATTCCTATAATGACTCTATAAACAAAAATAGAAGTATGAGGCCATTTTAGATTGTGTATTGTAGTCACCTACGAGGGGTATTTGAGTTGAGAGATATTAACAGATTAGACAAGAGATATAGTCATGTTGAAGATTTTTCATAGGCAATGAAGGAAATTCATCAAGAGGTCAGGGATACATTATGATGGAATACTCAAAAGACTAAGGAAAAGAGGTTATTTCTAAAAAATTCTAAAAACTATTTTTTTAATATAATTGACATACAAGACCTGTAATGTATTGTTTCAAGTTCAAAACTTGTACATGCTAAAATAATTTTTTAATTTTTCAATATGGCCCCATCCCTCATTAGATTCATCAATATTAGAAATAAATTAATGATGGGGAAATTATACGGTAACTTGGTATACCATTTCAAATGAAGGTGTCAATCAAAGACATGAGGAATTGGTACCTGAATAGAGAAAGGAATAAAAATTTTCAATTGGAAAAATAAATATCTATCATTAGCTAGAAAAATAAAAGTTGTTAACAAAATATTTTTTAATACACATGCATACTACTCATCATGTTAGATGCCTTCAATAAAGAGGTATGAATATTTTATCAGAACTATTCTTTTATTTATTTGGGATAAATTGGATGGTAATAGAGGATTCATATATACTTCATGCACTCACTATATTTACCATAAATGCGAAGGTGGTTTTGGCACCTATATAGATCCAAGAATATCAAGGTTTTTTTTGGCTGCCAAATGGATTAGTAGAGTTGTCCCCAGGGATGAATGATGGAACATTCTTATATGGAAACACATTAATTTTTCCTTACCATGCAATGATGGTAGCATGTGGGGTGGCTTTATAAAAAATTTGATGGCATTTTTTTCTCAATTAAAGATTCTGGGTGGTCCCACAATAGTGTGTCCCACTTTTTGGCCAACTTTGACACAGAGATCAACATTCTGAGAAAAAACTTCACTTTCGAACACCTGTTGTCATAAAACTATTAGAAATTTGAAGATGATGTAAACTAGAGTCTTTTAGAATTTTCTTTCTAGTTTCTAAATTTATTTTTCTAAAAAAAATAAAAATTCATTTAAATTCATTTTTCCTTCTCCTTTGAAAAGTGGTTTGTGTGAAAAACTGTGTTTTTAAGGAGTTACCGTCACTTGGATCAACATGATATTTTTAAAAAATATGATAATGATGTAATTCTTTTGAGATTATATTTGTAAATTCAATATCTAAAGGATGCAATTGGTTTCATTCATTTTGGGTCAATATTTCATAGTTTATTAAGTTCTAAAGTGATAGTAACTGTAATTTAGACATAAGGTCACTTCGATCGCTCTAACTTGATCTGTATATATCAAAGTTATTTTTTTCTTTTTTCTATAAAAAGGCAACACAAATAATCTTTTCCTACATATTTTTCATAATTTTTTGTTTGTAATTGACTATTTTTCCCAAAGTCTTGAAGAGACATGTTGTTGGATAACCAAACAACCTATGTTTAGCTAAATTAATATTTAAAAGTGATAATGAATTCAATACATGTATTAAAATTATATTCATTAGAAATCTTGTTCCGAATAGCATCATACTACATAGATAGGTTTTTTAGATGGATTTATTTGATCTCCCAAAACATAAAGTCGAAGTGATGTTTTGTCAGTATTTTAATAAGGGAAAAAGAGACTCCATTGTAGGTATGAATGAGGAGTATATATGTTATATCAATGTTTTTTTAATCTAAGATGCTTTGAGCTAACCATTTGTAATTAATTCCTTCAAATGAAACCTCTTAAGGCTTAAATCATCATATTTTATTAAAAATGAGTTATTTCAGCAAAAATCAACATGTCTAAAAATTGGGACACTATTGTGGGACCACCCTTCTCCTTCCCACCAATCTATATGGAAGACTTGGCAACATTTTTTTATCTTTTAAAATGGAGATAAAACTCACTTCAACATGGATTTAGTTTGTCCAAAACTTCTATTTTGTTGAATAAACATATTCTCGATTAGGATCAACCCCTTGCATTATGCTCTCCAAAATCATCTCATGCTATCATTAGAAAAGAGGTCTATAATGCTAGAGATCTTTAGGATTTTCATACTATGAGTTGGCTATCATGACATTCTATTAAAGATCAAGTTCAATATAAGAGATAATTATAAAGTTTTTCTAATTTTTGTTTAGTCCTTCATGCTACTGGAATTAACTATGAAACTATGTATTCATATCCATTGTAACTCCTATAAAGGCTATTTATTGTTTTTGATAGACAAAGCAGCAAGAGGGTGCTGGCCCAAGGAACACAGGGACTAGAGGCACATTAATAGCACATTAATGGCCCTAGACAATAGTAAATAAGAGTAGTTTAACAACAGAAGCACCAAGTCTAATCCGCCTCTATCAAAAACATAAATCACAGTACTAATCAAAAGGATTAAACCAAAATAACTAAAGTGAATAGTAGTAGTTAAGATAATAGTTATAAGCCACGCAGGGCTATACCAAGAGCTAGACAACATAACCTTGAGACCGAAAACAAAATAGAGGAACCAAGGGCCATGCCTAGACAAAATAAGCATCTCATGACCACAACCAGCTAGTTCTTTCCACCTAGATGTTTGGACATCAGGGTCTTGGCCCACTCCTCCTGTAGGAACAGGAAAATATCCTTATTGTCCTCATCCACCTCCAGACTGTTGCCCACCAATTTTTCCTACACAGTACAAAGGGTCATAGCCGAAGCATGCATGACCTTTAGCACAAATTTGTTAGTCATCATGCAGTGATGTTTCAGTTCCTGCATTTCCTTTTTTATTTTAGCAATCTCCTTGTCCATATCAAAAAACCTCATCTTGAGGGTGCCTTTAAGCTTGTCTTTATCGGCTAGAACTCCGGTATTGTACTCAGTGGTGGGGGGCTTATTCTGGTGGTCATGGGCCTGGCTCAGAGGTAGGGTAGGATTACGGGGTATCTCCATGGTTTGCTGGAGGTTGGGCGGGGGAGTGTTACTAGTCCTAATAGGACTCATGTGATCATCCGAGGAACCCTTGATGGACTCAGTGGTGTGAGAGGCTATTTATTGTTGTGATCGTATTCTTTTCTACATTTTTCATTTAAAAATGTTATCTTGCAGCTATTTCCAAAGTTTTCTTTAAGTTATAGATTGAATTCCAACTTCAAGGAATTGTTTTGGTCAAAACTATTTTCTCAAATATGGAAATCAAAAGAAAATGGAGACGCACATTTGATTAATTGGAACATTTTACATTGCACACTACCCATTGCAGATAAACTAAAATGTATGATGGTCGAACCACTTAATTGTACATTATGTCTAAGGCATGGATTTTGGGGATACCAATTTGTTACGAAATAGTGTGTAGACATCTTAAATTATCCTTTCACACTAATATTAATTTTTATTAATATTTTCCTTTAAAATTATGGGTAATTTTATTAATTGACTACAATCATTATATTCGTCTATTTATTTAATTAAATTTATTTTAATTAAATAAATTCATTTTCCCTTTGTATTTAAATTTTGTTTAAATACTTTAATTTTTTTGAATTCAATTTAATATATTATCCCTCCATTTCCTTTTATAAAATAAATTTTATTTTTTTTATTCCTCCACTAGCCTAATTTTTTTCTAAACCATGATTACATCAAATTTATTTTAATTTAATTCATTTTCCCTTTTTCCTATACTTATCTTTTGCTAATTATTCTTCTAATCTTAATTAAATGGTGGATTACCTCTAAACATGTGCACAATCAACTTTTCCAAGCTGGCCACCTCCCCATCTCTTTTCTGCACCAATCATTTTTTAAATTTCTCTTTCCCTCTAAAAGTGAAGTTTGACTTTTGCATGTTTTGCCACTTTACCTTTTTCAATCCCTACCTAACATCCTTTTGCCTCTTAATCCTAGCCACTAATTTCATTTTGCCTCTTCATCTTTTCCAAACCCTACCTAACCTTTAATCTTAGCCATCCATTATTTTTCCTCTTAATCCCATTGTTGAATTATTTTCATTTTCTATAAAAGGAGGCCTCACTCATCATCTTATGTCTAACGTTATTTTTCTTCTTAATATCTTAGCTCTTTCATCTTCTAGCATTCTTAATCATTCTAGTTTTAGTTATTTCTTTACATTCTAATTGTGTTTCTAATCTAGATCTTATTGCATCTTTACCATATCTTATTAATCATATTTCATTCATCTTAGATCTTAATCTTGTTGTATTATCATTATCATTATCTAGAATCAATCTCGCATCATTTTAATCTTTATCATTGTGAAGCTTCGGACAAGTTGCTCATACTTATTCTCAAATCCTTCATGATCATCTAGCCTACATCCTAGAGTTTTGCATTATATTGTATTTCATTTGTGTTGGGAGAGAATACCCACAATAATCTCAAAGAGAAAATCAGACAAGGCTTTGGATACCCTTGTTGTAGCTCATCAGAGGTTGCAACGAACTACAACTGATTCAAAACTTGATTTTTGTAGTACAAGTGATTAGAGATCACTAAGCACTAAATTGTTATGTAAGATAATTTAATCAGTCTTGATGTTTTCATTGATGTGAACTAGCTTTGATAGTACTTATCATTGTAGTTGCAAACATATACACATCTGTAAAGGAGGAGAAAAGATGAAGAAATGAGATATCTACATTGAGAAAGATGGATATGACAGATGAGGATAAGGAATACTCTTGGTAACTTATTGATGAGTTAATGACTTCATATTGTTGACTTGATTATGTTGCATTAATCTATTATGGAGATAGAAGAAAAATGTTACAAAGTAGTGTGGTCAGTTAATGAAGTATTCTAGTATACACCGAGCCAGTGTAGTGTATACCAAGCGATAGTGTCAACCAAGCTTGTGTTCAGTGATGCATTTCTTCATTAACCGAGTATGGACAAAAGAACTAAATGATTATTTTAGCTGACAAAAGTTGAAGAGCTGTAAAGTGTATTATTACAAGGTGGAAAGATAAAGTTTGTTGCGGAGATCAATGGCTAGAAAAATTTGAGGAAGATCTAAAGGAAGGAATTGAAACACATCTATCAAGGAAGGTTTAACCAGTAAAATCAACGAAGGAGATTAAGCGGAAAAATTTGATGGATGAAAAGAAAATGGTTTACTTGTCTATTTAAGAGACTAGGGTTTCATAGTGAAACATATGCCAGAGGAAGGAGACTACAGAGATATCACATGAACAAAGCTTCATGCATGTCTGATCTGATTGGTTAAAGGAGAACCAAATTGCAGAGTTAATCGAGTGTCATAGAGTATTTACCAAGGGATAATAAGTTATTGAATGTTGATGAACTGAATAGAAATATTGATTAGAGGATTTTATGAGCTTAAGAATAGATCTAAACATCTACAAATCAAGTTGTATTGTATTCAGATCACCTACTGTTACATTTTAACCATTTTAAATAGATAAAATCTCTTAACCAAGTAGACTTGGAAGTCTTATAGGTCATTCATAGAATATACATTGTTATCCTATCAACCCCATAGTGAATGTTGGTTGGATGATAACTGTTAGTGTTAAATCCTCTAACAAGGTCACACCTTGCAATTTGTTTTGTAACCTTTAACAGGGTTGGTTCTTCAATGAGCTCACTTTAGAAGAGTTAAAATATTTTGGGTTATCGGTCCCAAGTGGTTTTTCCCTTAATAGGGTTTCCATGTTAAATCTTTAGTGTTATGTGTTTATTGTGGTGATTGTTTGGTTGCCATAGTTTACATATTGCATATCTGATTTGATCGATAATCACTGTGAACAAGTAACTAGTAATCAATAAAAGTACAGATAGTTTAGTATTATTGTTTACCAAGTTATAGAATAAGCTATATTTGTTTTGAGTTATACATTTTTCATTTGGGACTGTGGATAACTGATTCACCCCCCTCTCAGTTATTCTAAAAATTGGTATCAGAGCTGCTTGGTTGCTTGGAACAGAGTTTTAAGGACTTCAACAGAAAGATCACAAAATGTATAAGAGGAAAGTGCCAAAGTTGAACAAGGACAACTTTACAATATGGCAAACATGAGTGAGACTTCATATATCTAGAATTGGGAATTCGGCCCTCACCCTATTGGATAATGGCTACTTAGCACCACCTATAGGACCTTTGACTCTTGACCAATTAAGAGATAGACATCAGCATAATGTTACTGTGATGGAGATTTTTTCTTCTCTATTAGATGCCAAATTTAAAGATGTCAAGGATTGTACTACCTCAAAATAAATGTGGGATAAACTTGCTCAAGTTTATATTGGTGATGCAAATGTTAGAAGAGCCAGAGCTGAAAGTTAAAGAGGAAGATTCAATGATATGAAAATGAAAGAAGGAGAAAATATAGTGCAGTACACAAACCCAATAAAGGAAGTAGTTAATGCTATCAGAGGATCTGATGGTGTCATTAATGAAGAAATAGTGGTAAGAAAAATTCTAATAACCTTATTGCCAATTTATGCAATTAGAATATTTGCAATACATGAAATGAGGTCTACACTTGGCAGTACTCTTACTCTTGGTAATCTAATTGGTAAGCTTACAACTTTTGAACTAGACAACTTTGATAATAGAGTTGTACCATTTGTTGAGTCTGCTTTCATGACTTCTTTGAAGATTGGTAAATCTATTAGTAGAAGTAATAATGATGATAAGGATAGTAATACTAATGATGAGCTTGATGAGCTTGAAGCTCTTATGGCTGGGAGATTACCTAAAGGTAAAGGTAGATATAGAGGTAAATTACCTTTAGCATGTTTTAATTGCAAAGAAGTTGGTCATATTGTTGCTAGATGCCCAAAAAGGAAAGAAGATGATATAAACAAGGATTAATCTCGTGAAGGAAGCTATGGGAGGAGAAACAATAGGAGTTATAGATACTAAAATAGAGATAACTGAGACAACAATGATAAAGGCAAAAAGGTATGTTACATTACTAAAGAGAATGATATTGAAACTAACACAAATGATGATGTTGAAGTAGTGTTTATTGTGATGAAGGATGATTTTGATGAATAATAAAGGTATGTAGAGACAAAACTCATTTCTAAGGTTAATAGAAATGATACATGTATCATTGATAGTGGTTGTACACATCACATGACTGGTGATGAAGAAAAATTTGATCATCTAGAGAAATACAATGGAGCATCTATAAAAATGGGTAACGATACACCTTAAATGGTTAGCGGAAAAGGATACATATTGATAAATGATAAAATGAGATGTGAAAATGCTTATTGGGTAGAAGGACTAAATGAAAATTTGCTAAGTGTGGCACATCTTAACAACTTAGGTCACCGTGTAGCTTTTGAGAGTAAGAAAGTAAAGATATTTGATGAAGGAGGAAAACTTGTTAGAACAGGAGCACAAATGAAAGGTAACTTATTTTATCTTGAAAATGATAAGTCTTCTTGTTTAATGATGAAAAATGAGGATGCATGGTTATGGCATAAAAGGTTATGTCATGTAAACTTTGATAACATGATCAAAATTAGTAGAAAGAAAAGGGTTAGAGGTCTACCTAGCCTAACAAAGCTAGATCATGTAATGTGTCATCAATGTCAGAAAGGTAAGATGAAAAGATCTAGTTTTAGGGGTAAAGATTACTCAACAAAGAGAATTTGGGAGCTAGTTCACACCAACCTATGTGGTCCCATGAGAACACAAAGCTACTATGGAGATAGGTATTTCATTATGTTTTTTGATGATTACACTAGATTGATGACTGTGATGTTCTTAAAAGAAAAATCAGAGGCATTTAAAATGTTTAAATGGTATAAAGAAAAAGTAGAGAAAGAAACTGGGAAAGAACTAAAATGCCTAAGATCTGACAGAGGTGATGAATTTATTTTTGATGAATTTGCTAACTATTGTAATGACCATGGTATAAAAAGACAGGTTTCTGCATCGAGAACACCTCAACAGAATGGGATTGCTGAAAGGAGGAATATATCAATTGTTGATTGTGCAAGGACACTCATGATAGAGAAAAATGTGGCTCAGACATACTAGAGAGAAGCGGTTAGCATAGTTGTTTATGTTTTGAACTGAGTACAACTAAAGAAGGACACAAACAAAACACCCTATGAGTTATGGTTTGGTCACAAACTGACTATAAGTTACCAGAATATTTAGTAGCAAATGTTTTATTCTAAAAGATGATAGAAATGGAGAGTTTGACTCTAAAGGTGATGAAGGGATATCTCTTGGATATTCCACTAAAAGAAAAGTTTACAAGTGTCTAAATAGAGTTGCTAATAACATATTTAAAAGTAATAATGTCAGGGTTGATGAGTTTGGTGATAAGAATGGTGAAGAGAGCATCCGGGAACCAAAAGATTATGGTAGATTCACTTACAATGAACATCCAAAGTACCTACCGAAGTCATAGACTATGTCAATCGGTCATCAAGAAAACAATATTGAGGAATAGGAAAGGGACACCGACGATCAGGAAGAGGCTACCGAGAAAGAAAATGAGCCTTAACATGATGAACAAAAAAGAAGAGATCAGGTATTGGCAAGATTTGTCAGGAGACATCATCCTGAGAACCAAATCATTGGTGACAAGAAAGTTGGCATGCAAACAAGAAGTTAAGACAAGGTACATGCTTAGTTTGTGAGTCTGAATCGAAGAATGTTAAGGTTGCACTGGAAAATGATGAATGGATAAATGCAATGAATGAGGAGATAGAACAGATAGAGAAAAATAAGACATGGACCTTAGTACCTAGACCTAAAGATAAGAAAGTTATCGTTACTAAATGGATTTTTCAGAAATAAGATGAATGAAAATGGAGAGATTACAAGGACTAAAGCCAAACTAGTTTGCAAGGGGTATGCACAAGAGGAAGGAATTGATTATGGTGAGACTTTCACACCTATTGCTAGACTAGAAGGAGTTCGCATGTTACTAGCCTATGCAGCACATATGAAGTATAAAGTTTATCAAATGGATGTTATGTCTACATTTCTGAATGAGATACTATAAGAGGAGGTCTACATAGAACAACCAGAAGATTTTGTTGATCCAAACAAGAAAGGCATGGTATGTAGATTACATAAAGCTTTACATGGTTTAAAGAAAGCACTGAGAGCATGGTATGAAAGGCTACATACTTATTTGTTAAGTATTGGTTTTGTTAAAACTAGTGAGAATAACAATCTACATATGAAAGGAGAATCAGATGACACTATCCTAATTTCTGAAATATTTGTGGATGATATTATTTTTGGAGGACAAGATCACATATGTAAATCATTTTCTGATGAGATGAGAAAAGAATTTGAAATGTCTATGTTTGGAGAGATTAAGTTCTTTCTAGGACTACATCCAAGTATATCAAAGAAGTATTGAGAACATTTGGCATGGAAGATGCTAAACCAGTTGGAACACCAATGGTCACAAGTTGCAATATGACCAAAGATAATGAAGAGGTGAACCAGACATTGTACCGATCTATGATTGGTAAGTTGATGTATGTAGTTCACAGTAGACCAGATATTGCACATGCTGTGGGGATTGTTGCTAGATTTTATGCAAATCCTAAGGAGTCACATATGGTTTCTACAAAAAGAATCTTGAGATACCTGAAGAAAATAGAGGAATATGGATTATGGTATCCAAAGGATAGCTAGTTTGAACTCAGAGCCTACATTGATGCTGATTGGGCTGGAAATATAGATGACAAAAAGAGTACCACTAGAGGAGCATTTTTCTTTAGTAAAAGACTTGTTACCTGGACAAGTAAGAATCAGTCTTGTATTCTCAGTCTACAATCAAAGCATAGTATGTTGTTATTGCTACAAACTGTTCAAACATTTCTTACATCAAGAAAGTGTTGGAAGGGATGAATGAGGTAATCACTGAGCTGATGATTATATATTGTGACAACATGAGTGCAATAAAAATTTCAAAGAATCCAGTGATGCATTCAAAAATAAAGAAAATATCTATCAAGTATCACTACTTAAGAGAAAAAGTCCAAGAGAAGCAAGTAAAGCTGCAATATGTTACATCTAAAAAGAAACTTGCAGACATTTTTACCAAGCCTCTATCGAAGGATACATTTGAATACTTAAGGACTAGACTTGGGGTCTCTCCCCTATCTATCGCTCACCAATATGATCTGGAGGTTGCATCACCCTATTGTTAATAGAAGATCATTCATTTTGATGTAGCATAGTTCACACTTTGGATTCTATCTAAGGTTGTGAAAGATTTAAGGAACAACTATTTGCATAATCAATATACCGAGATACAGTGTATGCACCAACCAACAGAGAGTTACATGGGTAATACAGAGCTCTATGTTTATGTTTTTCTTTGGCATTATTGTCAAAGGGAGAGATAAACATTATGATAATTGAGGAGATTACTGCAACATCTATCTAAGGGAGATTTTTGAAGATTTATTGCTGAGAATAGAAGAAGGAATCTTAGAGCTGCAAAGATCATATCTGCAGAAGAAAGTTTGCACTTGCAATGTTGTCATGTAACGTAGTGATTAAACATATTAAGCTAGGGAGAGCTTATTGAGCTACAAAATTTTCTTACAGAGTTTTAGAATACATTTCTGGTATGTGTATGGTATACTTCATATTGCTTGAGTTTCCATCAATGCCAAAGGGAGAGATTGATGAACTACAATTGATTTAGAACCTGATTGTTGAACTACAAGTGATTAGAAATCACTAAGCACTGAATTGTTATGTAAGAGAATCAGTATTTATGTTGTCATTGATGTCAACTAGCTTTGACAGTACTTATCATGGTAGTTGCAAACATCTACACATTTGTAAAGGAGGAGAAAAGATGAATAACTGAGATATCTACATTAAGGAAGATGGATATGACAGATGAGGATAAGGAATATTCTTGGTAGCTTATTCATGAGTCCATGACTTCATATTGTTGACTTGATTATGTTTCATTAATGTGTTATGGAGATAGAAGCAAAATGTTACAAAGCAGTGTGGTTGGTTAATGAACCATTCCAGTATACATCGAGCCAGTGTAGTGTATACCGAATGACAGTATCAACTAAGTTTGTGTTCACCAATGCATTTCTTCATTAACTGATTATGGATAAAAGAACTAAATGATTAGTTTAGCTGACAAAAGTTGATGAGTTGTAAAGTGTATGATTACGAGGTGGAAAGATAAAGTTTTTTGCAGACATTAATGACTAGAAAAATTTGAGGAAGATCTAAAGGATGGAATTGAAACACATTTGCCAAGGAAGGTTTAAGCTACAAAATCAATGAAGGAGATTAAGTGGCAAAATCTGATAGATGAAAAGAAAATGGTTTACTTGTCTATTTAAGAGACTAGAGTTTCATAGTGAAACTTATGCCAGAGGAAGGAGACTACAAAGATATCATGTGAACAAAGCTTCATGCATATCTTATCAGACTGGTTAAAGGAGAACCGAACTACAGAGTTAACTGAGCGTCACAAAGTATTTACCGAGTGACAATAAGTTATTGAATGTTGATGAACTGAATAGGAATATTGATCAGAGGATTTTGTGGGCTTAACAATAGATCTAAACATCTGCAAATGAAGTTGTATTGTATTGAGATCATCTACTGTTACAGTTTAACCATTGTAAAAAGATAGAATCTCTTAACTAAGTAGACTTGAAAGTCTTATAGGTCATTCATAGAATGTACACTGTTATTCTGTCAACCCCATAGTGAATGATGGTTGGATGATAACTATTAGTGTTAAATCCTCTAACAAGGTCACACCTTACAGTGTGTTTTGTAACCTTTAATAGGGTTGGCTCTTCACCGAGATCACTTTTAAAGAGTGAAAATATTTTGCGTTACCGGTCCCAAGTTGTTTTTCCCTTAATAGGGTTTCCATGTTAAATATTTTGTGTTATGTGTTTATTGTGGTGATTGTTTGGTTGTCATACTTTACATATTGCATATTTGATTTGATCGGTAATCACTATGAACAAGTAACTTGTAATCGGTAAAAGCACAAATAGTTTAGTATTATTGTTTACTGAGCTGTAGAATGAGATGAATTTGTTTTGAGTGATACATTTTGCATTTGGTACTATGGATAAATGATTCACCCCCCTCTCATTTATTCTAACAGGTTGTATTGAAAACTACTTATTTTTTTAAAATTTAAAATTACTAACATCTAATGCGATTATTTATTATTTTGTATTTGTAGCAAATAGGTCTATATTTTCATTACACACATTTTGGCATCCCTGTTGGTACCCACATCCCTAATAGATCTATACTTTCGAAGGTTTTTTATGCTAATGCTTGTGTAGGTTGAGTTTAAGATAAAACCCTATGGTTGTTTTAAAAGATTTAATCATATCTTTCAAACGGCTTAGACTTTTGGTCTAAATTTTCTTTTGCAAGTTGGGGGTCATCATAGTATGTCTCAGTACAAAACTCATATTTTGATGATCATATTTCCATGAGTTCTAATTTTTTTATTATCTTTAATAAAAACTAATTTTTGGTCACAAATCACCGCAATTTTTAGAAAACTTTACATTTTCAGATTGTTCTGAGAATTTTAGACATGACATATTCTTTGTGTTTTTTTATTTTGATGCACCAATATGGCTCAACCATTTAGTCTTTGAAAGCTAGTCTATTTTGATAAATTAGATCTCTAGGGCACACATTAAGGAATTTTTCAAAAAGTTTTACATTTTTGGAAAGATCTCTATTCTTTAGCAGGGGTCTCTTTTTTTAATTTCTATTTTTTTGGCCAAAATAATATCAAACAAATCAGATCTTGTTGACTAGGTAAAATACAAAAAACAAATTATGATGAATTTCTACTTTATTTGCAGATTGTTCAATGCATGGTTGAGTTTTCTTAAAAGTTTCTAATATTTTCAATCTTCTAATAGTGGTTTTGTAGAACTGTTGACCAAGATTAAGACATCTTGAAACTACTAATCAAATTATTTTGTAGGATGTTGTTTGAAGAGCTTGAAAAGATTTGAGACTACTAAATCATTGGTTTTATAGTTTTCCTTGGAGGTTCAAGCAAAAATTGTGTCTAATTTAAGTTGATTTTTATAGGCCCCTTTTATAATTAGTAAGGTTCATTTCTTGTGATTTAATTGGGTAGTAGGAGAGTATGCTCTTTCTTCTTTAAGGGGAAATAAGAAATCTAGACCTACGTAATTTGGTCATTAGAAAGGAATCTAGGGTAAACGAACATGTGCTTGATGTGTTTGGGAGAAACTATGGAGTAGGAGACTATGCTCTTTCCTTTTCAAAAATAAAAAATCTAGACCTCTATTAGCCATCCTTTTACTTTCTTGCATTTACCTTTAGAGGGCATGCCAAGAGAGAAATCTTTTGGGAACAACCCAAGTGGGGAACAAGAGAACTGAGCTACTCCATCCCACTATAATCAAAAGCCTCCTTCAATCCAAAGAGAGGGGAGACTTAACTATTTTCTATTCGTAATGCTTCTTTATTTGTAGGGCCTAGTTGCCTCAATCTTGCTAAGAAAGAATACAATTGATTGGGCACTTATAGGGCCATCAATGGTCTCAATATTGTTTACTACAAGGGGAATACATTTATCTAGTATAGGGCCAAGAGGTATGAATCTTTCTTGAGAGAATATACTTTTTGAATGCTTGTTAAAGAGTTTTAAAGTTTGATTTTATACATCTGGACTTGAGAACAACTAATTCACCCCCCCTCTTTGTTGTTCTAAGTCATATTAACAGATGGAGGGAATCATGTGTGGATGGAGGATAATGAGGTTGATTTCCCTTGTCAAAGGTAGAAGAAGGATGAGGAATTTTATATGGATTGGAATTGGATATGACTTGAGGATTGATTTGGTAGGTGGGTTGGATTTGAGGTATAATTTGAGTATTAAGGTTTGGAACTTTGAAGTCCTCAACCATTTTGTGAAACCAATCTATATTCACATGATGTTTGAATTAGAGATTTTGGATTGGATTAGAGGAAGATGATGTAGAGGAATATTGGAATATTTCTTGAGAGAATAACACTATCTTCTTCAGCAATTAACTGATGTCCGGTCAACACTAAAATTATTCAGCATATACTAACTCGGTCGACACTAACATCACTCAGCTTAAACTAGATTTCTTCACTTTTTCTCGGTTAAGCCTACCAGTTTAGTCTTCATTGTTACTAAGATAAATAATACATTATCTCATCATTGTGCAACATAATCAAGTACTCATTAAAGTATCAAGATAACTCAACCTTTCCCTAGGTGCTATTGTTACCAACCTTGCTTTTCCCCTTCACAACAATCAAATAGATATAGTACTTTCCTAAGTAGTAGTAGTCTTACTAGTTAAGGTTTGACATCAATGACAATACAACAATTTCCTCAATTGCAGTTTCCAATAATATCCCTCTTTGGCATTGATGGCAACACCATATGAATAACACGTGGATTACCAACCAATGCAAAACTTATCTATCCATTAGAAATATTTATAATATCCTTAACTTCATTCTAATTCAGAATCAATTAGCCTCGCTTTTGTGACTGTCCAGAATTCTTCCTCTTTCTTGATTTTTTAAATTTTTTTTCATGTGTTATTATAATCTCTGTTCATCTCCCATTCATCTCAGTTCATCTCCCTCTTTGACAAAAATGTCAAAGCAGCAACTAAAAAATTATACATCCTACAGATGTAGATATCATCTTTTCAATTTAGTAATAGTATTTCTCCCTCTATCATCTTTGCTTATGGCTGATTCTTGTCTTTTCCATACTTTTCAAAACTCTAGGATGGTCCTAAAGTGT
Organism: Chamaecyparis obtusa; assembly: GCA_027943335.1. NCBI lineage: Eukaryota > Viridiplantae > Streptophyta > Pinopsida > Cupressales > Cupressaceae > Chamaecyparis > Chamaecyparis obtusa. The sequence continues at coordinate 109,493 of BSBK01008509.1, forward strand.
GACCTTCTTCTGCATCAATCTGTCAAATATTCTATTATAGCATATTTGATATAGTGCTTCTAGCTTGACTAGGCAACCTCAATTAGGGGAAGGACCCCTAATTGACCTCTCAGATATTCATGAGCTTCTTTAGGTAAATATTTAGTGAATATGTCTACTAGTTGTTCCTTTGTATTCACATATTCCATTTGGACCTCTTTATCTTGTACCATTTCTCTCAAGTAATGATGCTTGATTACAATATGTTTGGTCTTTGTATACATTATTGGATTTTTAGAAATGTTGATAGCACTTGTGTTATCACAAAAATAAAAACTGGTTCAATGATGTCTTCTTTCATTCCTACCAACAATTACTTTACTACACCAAGTTTGAATAGTTCACTGCAGCAGCCACATACTCGGCTTCAACAATAGATTGGGAAATGCAATTTTGTTTCTTTCTTATCCAAGAAACTAATCTCTATCCAAGAAAGAAAGCTCCACCACTAGTACTATTTCTATCATCCACTTTTCCTACCTAATCAGCATTAGTATATACTCTCAGTTTAAACTTTTCATGCTTCTTGTAATGCAGCCCATAATCAGCAATTCCTTTCAAATATCTCATAATTCTCTTGACAACCATCATGTGTGTTTCCTTAGGATTGGTAGAGAATCTTGCCACAATCCCAATAGCTAGTGCAATGTCTGGTCTACTATGTACAACAAACTGTAGCTTTCCAATCATAGATCTATACAAAGTCTAGTTTACTTCTGCAACATCATCATTTTTAGACAACTTTTTTCCAGTAGCCATAGGAGTACTCACTGGTCTAGAATCTTCCATTCCAAAAGTTTTCTATATCTTATGAATATATTTAGACTGTGTAATAAAAATTCCTTCTTCTTGTGAGTAGCCTTTGCATACCAGGCTAGCTTTGTTTCTTGTGATTTGACCATGCTCATTCAACTTATTTTGAAACACCCACTTTGTTCCAATGACATTTTTATTTTTTGATCTCAGCACCAGAGTCTAGGTATTATTCTTCTCTATCTAGTCTATCTCTTCATTCATTACTTGTATCCAATCTTCATTTTCTAATGCCTCCTTTTTTGTCTTAGGCTTGAATTCACATAGTAAACATGTTGGATCTCTTGTCTTGCTTTTGGTCAGAACTCTAGTATCTTTGTCTCCAATTATCTATTCAGGCTTGTGATGTCTCCTTACATATTTTTCCAAAATAGGTTATGCTCTCCTTTCCTCTAATTCTTTAGGTTCCCCAATAAGATTGACAAATTTAGCTTTTGAATGCTCGACAACATCTTCCTGATACTCGACAGCTTCATCCTGTCGCTTGGCACATTCTTCTTCTCTCTCAGCATTATTTTCCTAATGCTTGACATTGCTTACCTGAGACTCAGCATCAAGTGCAAGTCTGTCACTTGCCTCTCTTTCCTCTATATACACAAAAGATCTATAATCTTCTAGTTCTATTTTACTATCAACTTCATTTCTCTCTACATACTCATCAACTTTGACATTCACACTTTCCACAATTTTGTTAGTGTTAGAGTTCAAACACTTATAAGCTTTACTTTTTGTGGAATAGCCTAGGAATATACCTTCATCACTTTTAGCATCAAACTTTGCATTCCTATTATCCTTTAGTATGTAGCATTTACTTCCAAAACTTCTAAAATATTTTACATTAGGTGCATACACATGCCATAACTCATAAGGTGTCTGATTTGTACCTTTTTTGATCTGTACTCAGTTAAGAGTATAAATAGTTGTACTTACAGCTTCTTTCCATTATTTTTGTGCAACATTATTTTCAATCATCAATGTCCTTGCACAATCCAAAATAGATCTATTCCTTCTTTCTACTATACCATTCTATGGAGGAGTTCTAGGTGCAGACATCTATCTTTTGATCCCTCTATTATTGCAAAACAAATTAAATTCATTGGATATAAATTCTCCACCTCGGTCAGATCTCAGACACTTTAGGTTTCTACCTGTCTCCTTTTCAACCTTAGCCAAATACCACTTAAAGAATTGAAAAGCATCAGATTTTTCTTTTAAGAACATTACATGCATCATCTTGGTATGATCATAAACAAATAGAATAAAATATCTAGCACCACAATAGCTTTATACACCTATTGGTCCCCAAAGGTCAGTATGAACCAAATCTAAAGTATTCTCAGAAGTAAAGGTTTTGCTCTTGAAACTTGACTTTGTCATCTTTCCTAACTAACATTCTTTGCACATTACATTCTTAGGTTTCTTCAATAATCTAGGTAGACCTCTCACTTTCTTCTTTTTACTAATTTGTACCAAATTATCAAAGTTAACATGACATAGCCGCTTATGCCATAACCAAATATCATTAAGTTGTACAATCATACAAGTTTCTTTAGATAGGTCAAGATAGAACAAATTACCTCTTGTCTATTCTCCACTTCCGATCAGTTCACCAGTGACATCAAATATTTTGGCCTTCTTGTGATGAAATTCCACTCGATAACTAGTGCTATTAAGTTGTGCAACACTCAATAGATTATAGTTAAGACCCTCAACCCAATATGCATTTTCACAAGTGATCTTATCAGTCAGCTTAAGTAATCCTTTTCCTTTAACAGGACATGGTGCATCATTTCCAAATTTCACACTTCTACCTTTAGAATGATCTAAGGTATAAAACTTACTCTTGTCACTAGTCATGTGATGTGAACAACCGTTGTCAATAATCCATTTATCATTCTTGTTCACATAGGAAATCAATGCAATTTTCTCATCCTCATTAGACTCATCTTTCTTTGCAACATAGACTACCTCAATTTCAAAATCATCACTATCAGTGTCAATCTCTTCTTTAGCAATATAGCAAGATTTCTTACCTTTTCCTTTGTATTCTTTGTACCTTCGGTAACTTTGTCATCTCTTTTGTCTTTATGCTTACTATCTCTTTCTTCATCCTTATCATTCCTATTAGGAAACCTAGCATCTATATGACCAACTTTATTACATGAAAATTATATAATAGGGAGTTTACCTTTGTACTTTCCTTTTCCCCTTCTCACTCTTCTAGCCAGAAGATCTTCTAGATCCTCAAGTTCTTCATCAGATGTGTCATTGTCACTTTCACTTTCACTGATGCATCTTTCTTTTTCCTTCTTTGACTTACTCAGAACCATTTGTGACTTAAAAGTAGATTCAACATTACCAACAGTGAAGTTATCATAGTTAGAAAGCTCAAAAGTAGTAAGCTTACCAACTAAACTTTCCAAAGTAAGTACATTGTTAGGGTTACATCTAGATTCCTGAATAGCTAAAATTTTGATAGCATAAATAGGACCAGAGTTCTCAGTACTTTTCCAATTATGGTTTCATTATCAATAGTTCTATTTTCTCCTCTAATAGCATTCACAACTTCTTTTATTCTTCCACGGTATTGTGCAATATTCTGACCTTCTTGCATTCTCATTTCATCAAATTTACCTTTAAGGCTCTCGACTTTAACTTTTAGTACATTTATGTCACTACCATAGATGTTTGCAATCCTTGATGTCCTCAAATTCTAGATTACTTAGGGCAGATGCAATTTCCAACATTGCCTAATTGTGTTCTTGCTTAGCTCTCATTTCCTCGGCAGTCAAAGGTGTAATAGGTGAGACATAGTCATTCTCAACATAGTACTTTGCAGAATCACCAATACTATCCAGATGTAGCTTCATGAAGCTTTGCCATGTAGGGAAGTTCTCCTTATTTAGCTTTGGTACCTCCTTCTTATACATCCTCATCTACCATCAAATCCCAATCCTCCACATAATTCTCAACCTTCATATAATCCTAATCCTCCAAAATCCACATTATTCCTCACCTCCAAAGCTTCACAATCACCCAAATTTAGACAATACACTCCTCTTGCAGACCCTCTTGATGTCATATTCCACCTACTTGTTGACCAAAACATGACAGGTTTTCCAAACACTATTCCCTTTGATGAGAGTCAACCTAAACCTACTTGGTGTAAAGAAATTGAATATTGTGATTATGATTGCATCAAGGGTCATGATATCAAGAAGTACTTAAAGTTTAAAACTTTTATCCAAGACCTTATTGACAAAGGGGAGATTGAAGTTGAAGATCCCAACCCCTCCATCATATCACCTTCACAAGTCTAAACATGTCATGATATTTTTCCAAAGTATACTAACAAAGATTCCTCTCATCCACTAGATCTAAGCATTCCTCCACTCCTTGATCCCCTTATTTTGCAAAATCCACCTATCCCTCTTGATCCACCTCATGATTCAATTCCTAATCAAGATCAAGGAATTCACTTTACTCTATTCCATGATATCCTTCCATCTCAAGATCCTACGATCCCTTCCACTCCAACACATAATCCTCCCCAAAGTCAAGATCAAAGTACCCCTTCATCTCCATAACATAATTCCAATCCCTCTCAATATCCTATTGTTCTCCCTAATTCCCCTCATGATCCTAATCCTCCAAAAATCCAACTCTCCTTCTTGATCCTCCACTACAAGATCCTTATCCTTCACAAGATCATATTCCTCCTCAAGCTCTTATTATTCCTATTAAGGATCCTCTCAAAGACCAAGGAAACATTACAATTGATGGCCTTGGTGATACCGCTCACTCTGCAAATCAAAGAAAATATGAGTTCCTAATTTTATCATGGAAGAATTGCGTTCAAAAGAACATTAACATAAATAAAAATCAAAAGCTATGTGTATTCTCTAGTCTCTCTTAAAGGACTGAAATATAAAATAAAAATCAAAGTTGACATTCAAGCTTCCAGAGAATTCCACTATGTATTGTTCCAAATATCTTCCATTCTATCCTCCATCTATTTTGGCTCCTTATGTCCCAAAATCCACATCACTTCCTCCATCAAAACCTCATGCTAGCCAATTCATTCTCCCTTCACCTTTCCACTACACTTCAAGGTGTATGTCAATGTTGATCTTTCCATCATTTCCACCTACTAGGACTACACAAACCTTTCAATTCCCTATCCAACATCCAACTCCTATATCTACTCCCTATCCTTCCATATCATATCCTCTCATTCCTCTTACACATAAATCCTTGGCCATCATCTATCTTATCCTCCATATCTTTCCCCTACCATCACCATTATGAGCATCTTTGAGCTTACCTTTTAGTGGCCTTGGCCAATCATACCATATCTTTCCAAAGGAACATTATCCAAAGAGCATCTGGCTCCTACTCCTCCTCCTTGTCTAAAAAAAAGATTCAAAGAAAAAAAGAAAAGAAAAGAAAAATTGTCCAATGGTAAACACTTAGTAATTAGGTGTCTTGGACAAGTACCATGATAAAAACCTGGAAAACAAGCATCATGTGTAATCCCTCCCTCCATTTTTTCTTCATACTTGGGGGAATTATTTCTCACTATCCATCCATAATATATTTCCTCTCATCTTCCTATCATATCTTTTCCATTCATTCATCCACCTCGCCTTGCACTCTATACTTGGGGACATGTTCCATCCATACTATACTACCATAAATATCTTCCATATTTCTTATCCACCATCCATTGTCCTATCTAATTTCCTTATCATTTTATTTCCTGTCTTTGATCTTGACTATCACATGCATCCCCTCTATCCACACATACCTTCCATAACCCTTACTCCTTATCCATCCATTTTCCTGCACAATTTCATCCATTTTCACATAATTGATCTTGACACTAGTAGAATTTGGCAAATAAATGACTAGGTGACTAGAACTTTTAGTCACGTGACTAGAAATTTTAGTCACGTGACTAAAACTGATCATGTTCTACCATTTTTTTAGTCATTTGACTAAAAATTTTAGTCACGTGACTAAAACTGATCATGTTCTACAAATATAAATGACTAAATAAATGACCAATTTGGTCATTGGGTAAAATCACAACTAAAATGACTAAATAATTAGTTACCCTAATAAAAATGACTAAATGAATGATTAATACTCCTTTACACATTCACATTTGATAATATCATATACTTATATCTTAGAATTTGCATTTCACCAATAATGTACATGGATTGTAGAAACGTAATGTCCATAAAAATACATTTATATATGCTTCTAAAGTCATTGTCTTTAATATCTCATACTTATTCTTTGAAAAGAGGTACTAGGACTCAAAAGTGTCAAGAATGCTCTATTGATTCTTAAGTAGATTAGTGAAGATATTTTTTAACTAAAGCATTTTATGAAACTAAATAGAATATATTGAATGTTTGTTGATTTTTTTAAAAATCCATATTGGAAATAAGGGGTTGTTTCTAATAGCTTTTTTAAATTTTTCTTTAATTCATGATCTAACTTGAAATATAAATTTAACTTTCAATGTTTACCATGATAGTCCTCTTTTCATCTAACTTGAAATGTAAATCTAACTTTCAATGTTTACTATGATAGTCTTGTGAAATGTAAATCCAAAAAATATCCTTGAATAGAGGAACAAAATTAACATGTTTATTATTATATTGGTCATTGTTTATGTATTTGAATGAGCGCTTGAGATGTCTAGACTGACCTCAAGGAACACTTAGCACTCATTGCATCTAGGCAATTTTTGAAGAATGTCTATTTTTGAAAAATAATAAAAATTTATCAACATGTCATATGCTTCAAAAAATGCCCCTTGTCACTTATAATGGACTTTTCACCCTTCCAAAATTTGATGAAAAATGTCTTCCATGGATCAACAAGCACAAAAAAAGAAAGCCAAAATGGACACTTTCATATTGTGACTTCTTTGCTAGTCTTTTAGGTGCCCACTATATGAGATCCCTGTTAAACCAAGTCTAGGTTGTCTCTAAACATCATACATAACTCTAAATATTTATGGGCAAGCAGGTTCATTTAACAAGCCTCATTTATTTCCAAGTTTGGATAATCTCATTTTCTATGTTTATTGAAAAAACTCGCTCATGAACCTCTGTATCTTCCATGGATCAAGCACAAAAAATGAAAGCCACCTCCAAACAACATCCTAAATAACTTGATTCATAACACTTATGAAATATTCTTTGGAGATAGTCACTTCTATATAGGAATTTTTGAAACATAGAAATCTATATAGGACTTACTAAAGATACTTTAATCACAAATTGGATCGACTAATTGAACACAACTAGATTTGATGTATGGAACTCAAATTATTCATGATGCATGAAGATTTTCGAGGATAAGAGACATGATCATGATTGAGTTTATGTAATGTTAAAGATTATGATACAAAATTATACGATTTTTAGTTGTAAAAATGTAATTAAATATGTTCAAGTAATTTTTAATGTAATCTTTACCATGGTAATCAAAGAGTACACAAATATTTAGGTCAAATATATGAGTAATTTTCATTCACAATTTTTTGTATAGTAAATTTTGAGGTATCGTAAATAGATACAAATTTATTTAGGTATTGTAAAAGAAATATTGTGCTCTAAATTACTAAGAGATCGAAATTTGAAAATAACTTTATGTAAAGTAATTTTTATGATGATATTCAAAGTGTGGACAAATATTAGATTAAGCACATAAAATTTTTTGTAGAAATTTTGTTTTAGAATTTATTCATAAAAAAGAAAAATTGAAAAATGAAAGAAATTGTTTTATATTAAAAATTGAGTGATATATACTAAATTTTTAAAAATGTCTAAAATTAGATATGTCCCATCTTTTAATTGTAGTGGGGGTTAAGGTTAATTTTAGCTTAATGGTAGTGCTATGGCGGGAACTGTAGTGTCTCACGCAACCCACCCTTAGAATGGTGATCGTCAGAGACTTTGGAGATAGAGAGATGCTTCCCACCACTTGTGCATCTGATCATTGCAGGCTGTCATGGAAAACAAATGAGTATGTGGCCAAGACAACTTGTAGAGCCAAGGGTAAGAGATAAGAGGGAAGGGTCTGTTGTGTTCTAGAATTTACTGCGAGGATCATTTTTGCTTCAAAGGATCTAGCACTTCTTTGAGAATTCTCAAAGAGGTCTATTTGAAACCCTGATATCCACGTCTTCTTCCTCCTGCCTCATCTTTAATCTTGGATTATCACATGCGAGATATGTTTCACATATATCACTCGTCTAATGTTATGGACTTCTATTGGTGTTTGCAGGAAGTAAGGGGTCACTACCATTTGAAGGGCACCATCCTCGCTATGAAATTCTTGGGACAGGTTCTCTTCAAACCCTAATTCCCGTGTACCCATCTTTTTGGTCCTTCTGTTTAATGTGAGTTTGGAATATTTTCCCGCACACTTCAAATATTTCAATTTCTCTTATATATCAATCTGGTTTGGAAAACATACAGATCTCCAATGAGGCATGCACCCACTGTTGATCAAGTTTCTTGCTCAATTGAGCCTTCTGTCCACCATCATTCAAACCTTTCCTTCCGCCCAAAGTGGCTTATGCATACAATGAGAGACTCTGCCTCTGCCTCTTTAAGACGCCTTGCACTTTATTGGATATATATATGCTTCTTTCATCTAAAGAAGGATCCTACCCGAGTAAGCTACTAATTGCATTTGATTCAATTCTTCTAAAGCCTTCTGAATAAATCCATTTTGTTCCAATCTGATCATTATGGTCCATGAGAGATTGTATTTATTTGAGGCATGTTGTCAAACAATTCATGTGTCATGTCCATACCTTCATATTTCATGTCCACTGAAAATGGAGGCATTGTTCCCCACAAGGCAATCTTGAGTCTTAATTACACATGAAGTGATACTTAGTTGTCACCCCAAAGAAAAAGAGAATGCTCTTCAAGCTGGATGGGAGTGAGGAATATTTATCAATTGATACTTTTCTTTTGAATATAATGGAGGAATACAGTTTCTATAAGGAGTAGAAAGAGTGGGTCTTCGACTACATTTTGGGTCCATGTGTTTCCATACTTCTCAATTGCAGCCCCACTGGCTTCTTTGAAGCAAATTGTGGCCCAAGACAAGGTACCCCAATTCCACTTTAATTCTCATTCTCATGGCAATGGCCCTAGGATGCTCTATCCATACCTCCTATATGCTTCAGGAATACAAAGGTATCTCCACTATTGATGGAATGGAAGCTTTCACTCACTGACAGATTGTTGATGATTCTATCCTCTTTGGGAATATGTCTGCAAGAGAAGTTGGTACCATCAGAGATATTCTAACAAAAAATTTCTCTACATTGTGTCAATAATTAATGATGCTAAGTCTAAGATATTATTTTTAACACCTCTGCTCTTCTACAAAATAGAAGTGTCACTCTTCTTGGTTTCAGAATTGGCAGTGGTCATTCGTATCTATGGAAGAACTTATTGTACTCTATCCAAATGAGACTTTCTGAAGGGAAGGAGGCTCTATCTGATACTGTCAATCAAACCCATCCTTGTAGCGTTCACTATGTATTCAATCTCAGTTCTCCAAAATCCAATCAAAAAAGAAAATATTGTCAATAAAATCATGTACATTTCTTTGTGGCAAGGCCCAAAGGATAAGAGGAAAATGCCTTTGACACCATGGGCTGCATTCTACACTTTAAAAAAGGATGAGGGAACCTGCCTCAGAAATATCATCAAGCAGAACCAAACTCTGACTGCCAAGATAATATGGCGTCTTCCATCCTGTGCTGCTAAATGGTGCTTCCTACTAAAAAATAAATACCTTAGATTCAGCTGATAAGGATAAAATTATAGTTGTTGCTAAGTCATCATCTGGTTCATGTGGAATCTCCCCATCAAATGATGACCTATCATTGCAAATCACATCACTTTGGAAATCATAAATGTTGAAAAGCCAAATTCTAGGAAGAGTCTTGGAATGGTCAACCCCCTTCAGTTCAGAAATGGAAGGTTGCAGTTGCCAGAGATATTTTCTAAATAAATTGATCTTAAAGGTTAAGATTATTTGTCCCTAAAATTGGAAAATGAACTGCCTAATTCTGAAGGTTAGACATCAACATTCCTCTATCCAAAAGGATGTACTCAGAGGAAATATAACAAAGTAACATTTTTTTTCATCTAAGAGGATGACACCATCCAGTGGGCCTGTGCTAATTCCAAAGAATATTCTGCTAAGCTTGGCTATTTGGTAGCTCAAGAGCATCAGGGAAAACTAAATTGGCATGCAACCTTATGCTTGCTTTCCAAAAATTGGTACCTTTTCTTGGATAGCTCTCCATAGAAAAAATCATAATTAGGGAATGCCATGTATAGGCTTCATTTACTTAATAAGAAGAGGTACTGTCACAGCTCTTCATGCATGCGTGCAAGTACACAAAGATGCCTCCCCATCCTTCACATCCATGTTCCCCAAGATAAAAAGACCAGGTGCCATGACCATTATCCACACATTATTTTCTTGCTTTTCTATAGATTCCTGTCATACCAACCATCACTCAAACTATGCTGCAGAGCTGTCATTCCTTTAAATGAAAATAATAATGTGGAAGCTGCAATTCAAAGTAGAAATGCATTTCATTGAATACTGTAAAATTCTGTTGCTCCTGATAACACTCTGTGCAATATTGGGTGATCTCCACAATATTTAGTGGGTCAATGGGAATTATGTTTGTAGGCTTTTACTCTCTTCTATCAATGTCAAATGCATAGAAATCAGATAGAATAATATCATAAGTGGGCTTTAATGGCTGAGAGTAAGTAATGTCTAAGTGGACATTCCTGCAAGTGAGATTTCATTTCATGTCTATTTTTAAATTTAATATGCATGAAAAGCTCTGCTATTTCCCATCATTGCTGCTTCTAGGCGTTGACTGTAATTTGAGGGAGCTAAAAGTATTGTTTTTTACGTGAAGTCACCATCAAATTGGATTCCAAAACTAAAAATTATTGTCACACATTGCACGTGAACATTTTGTTTTAAGTATGCTTGTTAACATTGCTTAAAGTGCAGAGGTAGAGGGAAATAGAAAAATAAAGAGAACAAAGTGCATTCTGAATAGGGGATGCATGTTGTCGAACTGAGAGTAATAAGATGTGATATCTTACAACCTCTATTTTATTGGATTCACCAGAAATTCAACTTCCCCAGCAGACCTAGTTTGGGTCAAGAAAAATTTCTTTTTTAATTATAGTAAAGGCAGAGATCAAGAAAATATGGTAATCTTACAAACTCTATTTTATTGGCTTGACACAAGCATTAACACACTTTGCAGGCCTAATTTGATGCTTCAATTAGCATCTGCAAATTATATGTTGATTGAGCATAAAGTCTAGATCCTCCCAAAAATTTCACCATGACCACTTCCCAATGTACCAGTGCCATAAGTCGTAGGTCCTCAACTTAGGTGTGGAGGCACAATCTCCATCCGCTATTTGCAGCCAAGCGCAATCATATCCCTAGATTTTCATTTAAGTATTGCAGGAATAGTGACTTAGCATATTATCAATCAATACTTTAAAATCTTTTATCCTATTAATGTCAAAATAAATTGTAGGAAGTGCAGGCATTTGGTGCCTCTTTACTTCATTGTAGTTACTCTTCCTATTTATGGTTGGTGAGTGGTTGTTGTTCTTGTTCAGTCTATTAACATGTTGGCCAATGAATCGTGGTTTCAATGTATCAAATTCTTGACTTTTGATAATTCTCAGGGTCAAATTCCTATTGTTCACATCTTTGAGCATGTTTTTATCTTCTTGTGAGAGTTGAGGATCTGTAACGAAGTTGCACTCGGCTAATTATCAATGGTAGGCAATCCTAAAGTTACTTTTGTTTGTACTGGAGAGAGGTGAATTGAGTTAGAGGTCAGTCAGTTAGAGGTCTATGATCCCTGTTTTGACTGTTTGGAGTCTTGAAACACAAGCAAATATGAAATTCTCACTGGTTAATAGTAATAGGAAACATACTCAATGATGCCAGTGCCTGTAAAATGGAGCTTGGCTGTGAATGCAACAAAACATAATGCTTTTGACAAGCACTAAATAGTTTTCAACTAAATGCAACTCAATGGAATGAAATTATAGCTAATTATCAAAACATCATAGAACATAAGTATATATTACACTAGTAGAATTTGGAAAATAAATGACCAGGTCAAGTTATGTGTTTGAGCAATACAACACTTTCTTTTCACAAACCCTTACTCTTTTGACTTGAGGAAATAATTACTGATCTATCCACTTGTAGAGGTGACTGGTTGGGTTGCAAAGCTACTGTGTGTATGATTTGTGAAACTCAGATATGCAATTTACCTATTGTTAGGTATTAGTATATGAGGGTTTCTTGCCTGCAATACTAGTTTTCCCCTCTTATAGTGGTATGGGCATTCAATTAGCTGTAGACCAGCAATCTAGTTGACTGGAAACTCCAGGAATGGTCTGAGATCAGCATCCATCAGTCTTCATCCTGGTTCTCCTGAGGTGTGGAACCCTCAGATGGCGCTGAATTTGCCTGCAGTAGCACTCTATTTTGAATTTTAATTTCTGCAGCAAAAATGAGATTTACATAATATAGCATGTGGGAAGATGGCTGCAGATTCTTGATAGTTTGCTACTTGCTAGAGGCTATTGAAACAAGAATATGGAATTAGTTGAAAATTGTTCATGATAGAGGAGTATGGCTATTTGGAAACTTAAATCTTGTGGAAATTGGGTAGAAATAGGGTATCTGACACACTATTATTTTTGAGTGGAGTGAGTTTGAGTTCCTTGCCTATATAGATTTGCCTTTGATTGCTAGTAATTAAATATGTAATCAGACCCTTTGTCGACTGGATTCCAATTCATTTTGAGTTGTAGCCTGAATGGATGCAAGAAAAAACATTATCCTCTTTTCTTCTGACCAGCCGATCCATTAGCAGGGAGGATGTAAATGAAAGTATGCTAGCAAAAATGTTGTGTTGATGCAGAAATAACTTGAAGAGAATAATAGAGCACTAGATGTTGAAAAAAATGCCAATGATATTAATGTAAATGCAGAGGAGCCTCCAGAATATGCATGAGAACAATTCAAAGCCAAGGTGATTGATGCTTATTGAATGAGGAGGTGTGAGAATGGGTTTTTGAAGGGATATGTGGGGGTGAAGAGCTGGAGTGGAAATGGACACTGGATTTTGACCTGATTGGTAGTGTTGGGGCTCTGGTGAGGCAGTAAAGCCTTAGGTTGTTTAATATGGTCAAAGTCAAACTATCAATGTGATTGTTAAATAAAAAAATAAAATGCTCTTTAGAACATATGTTGGTTGTGACTCGTGAGTGGTGATAGGGGGAAGGGAAGGGATCTTGGGAGTAAGATAGGATTTTGGGAAGGGGATTGTGGGGGTATTGCTAGGGGGTTAAAAATAATTAGAGATTTATTAGGGATAGGGTAGCTAGGATGCTAAGGATAACAATATAAAAAAAATATATATATATATTTGATGAAATGTTAGTATCAGAAATACATTTTTATAATTTTTTATTTGTCACAATAAGTGCCTCTAAGTAGGTAGGGAACTTCTTCTATAAGCATTTTTGTATTTAGCTGTTTGAATGGGGTGGAGCTGCACTGGGGGTGGAAGGAGGGATTGGTGGCATGCTTAACTAATGCATCCACAATCTGGTTACCATCTAATTTTCTGTGCTGACTATGGATCATACTGTATTATTGCAAATGGTCTATTAGGGTGCTCATTGGGCCTACAAGTAACCAATGGATGCATATTAATTGATTTACTGGGGACAGGAAGCCTCATGAAATCTGGGTGATAAGCTGTGACTTTCCATGAGTATATTATCAAAATGATACTGAAGTTCTTTCTTAAACCCTTGTATACAGACTAACAGTTCTTCCATTTGTTTGTTTTCATTCCAACTCCCTTGGAAAACACAAAAAAACATATCCTATGTGATCTTGAGCTATACCACCAATACTTCCTCTCCCCGGATTATCTTCGTAGGGTTCACCAATCTATTGGTGGGAGGATCCATTTGATAACATGATGTAATGACTGCCACATATTTTTGTATTTGAAAAGAATGTTTCTTGAGTGAGTAATTTGAGGACTCATCATATTTGCAAGGGCCATATAGTCCTGTGGAGAGCTGGAGAGAGTTATTGTATTCAATTTGATATTAGCTTTGTCTGTGGGGATGATATTTTGAGGATGACATTGCTCAGTACTGAAGATATGGTTATTTCTCTCTTCCCATACTTTCCACATGAAAAAGCTTGGACATTGCAATCATTTTGTTAAGAAGTGGCATATCTGCTCTCCAAGGGGGGCCATAATCTACACACTTGCAAGATACTGTTGACATTGGCAACTTTGGTTTGGAAGGACTACGAACACATGCCAAACATAAAAGAGGTAAAATATAAGGAAAAATGCAGATGACTAGTTCAACTATAGAAATCCATCAAGAGGGGACTATGCACAGCTGATGGTTGTAATGGTAGTTGAACTCATCATTTATGTGGCTGTGCACAGCTGATATGTTTGAGTGTATTTGATTTACTACAGTTGAACTCGTCATGATGTGACTGTACAGCTGATGGGTTTGACTGTAGTCAAACATGTCCAATGCATCACAAAATAGTTTCACTTAATCACCTTTTGTCTTGATGAATGGAAGAGATTCCATTACCTCTTATTGACTTGTGTTCCTATTCATGAATATATATACACCTTTGGCTTGTCCTAAGACACCTATGATGAATTATGGGGGTTTTTATAGATATGTACTTAGTTAGATAATTGGAGAAATGAGTGTTCACTTGGAAATGCATAACAATCATGCCAAGTCTTAGGATTGCTAGTGTTAGAGGTGTAAGTCTGTTGCCATGTTTTTGAAGAGAGTGTGATTGCATGAGCTCATTCAATTATTAGCGAGAGGATGCTAGGTGGTGTGATTTTATTTGTTGGTCATTGCTTATCTCCAGCCTGAAAACCTGTAGCTACGTATCATCCTACCTGAGTTGCAATGTTAACATTTATTAATATATTTATTTTTAATTGTTTTCTACAACTTTTCCATATAGGTTTACTCTGTTAACGGGCTATATTGACAAATTTGAAATGCTGGTCAATGTCAAAATCCTTCCTACTGAGTGGATTTTGTTGTGATGGGTTCTGTTTTTGTAAGGAAGAGTACATTTTTGTGGCTGGTTTGTCTTGTGTTTTCCTGTGTATAGAATGGAGGAGCAGTTGCAGAGAGGTCTTCTAAACATGCTCATGCATATGCTATAATGATGTACATGGGGACACCCAGAGACTATGAATTTTACATTACAATTCGAGTCATGATGAGATCCCTTGTCAATCTCAAAGTGAATGCAGACCTTGTTATTATAGACCTTGTTATTTTATATGACCCTTAGAAGGGCTTTTCCCTTGAGTAGGGATTAAGATGTGAAGCTTTTCGTTGAGAAGCTATTTTACCTTCTTTTAAAATCAAGTCTCTTGCCTGAAATGGTTATCCACACAAATCTATTTTCTAAGTTCTATTTTGTTCTTACTAAATTTGACCCAAGATGTTTTCAAGTGCTCTTTATGTTAGAATTCTTTAAAATCACAATAAGTGCTAGAACACGAGATGATTGGATTGCAAGCTAAGCTGATTATTTAAATAGTTTATCTCATTTCATGGTTAAGCTTAGGCTGCTATTGTAACGTTTCTTCTGAGCAATGTGTCTAAGTCTCTGTGTTGATGGCAACAATTTTACAGAATGTAGTTGGCTGGTTCGATAATGACAACAATAATAGTGGCATGGTTTCATCTCGTCTAGCCTCTGATGCAACACTTCTGAGGACGCTGGTAGCAGATCGCTACACAATTTATATAAATATAAAGTAATAAAGTGTACACAATAAATTTACTGGAACAAATAAAAAAAAAATTCCAGATTCTTTTGAAGGTTGGTTGGTTGTGAGAGAGGGAAAACCATGACAAATAAACTAGCCCACTGGCTATTTTATTGCTTTAAGGAACATGGCTGAACTGAACCTCTTGGAACTTATCCTACAAGCTTTGAATTATCTCCAACTTTTTTTTCATTTCTATTTGTCAAATTTTGTTATGGATTCTGTAAATATCAAATAACAGATTGATGATTAGATTGAATCAGATTCAATTTAGAGTTTATACTACCCAGTATTGAGAAACTCTTGTGTCACTTCATAAATAACTGTGGTTTCTACTAAAATATATTATTTAAAAAAATTCCATCAAAGAAAAAATATCAGTGTCCATGATTACCTGGATGTAGACCAAATCTTTCCACGTTGCTAAACTATAATACACCTACTGCACTAGCTATAGTAGGTCCCAGTTGCAAGTCGAGGATAAAAATTATTTGTTTACTTTCAACTATAAGGCAACTAAACAACTTGTGAACTATTTACCATCAGATCAAACAAACTTTTTATACTCAGACCAAATTGTTTACTGTTTGATAAACAAATTGTCCCTTTCACTGATTAATTACTTTAAGGTACCTGTTAACAATTGACAGAGAAAAAAAGGGTAGTTAAAAAAGACACAAATCATATCATGTCAGGCTCTGAAACCATAACAAACACACCCACTATAGTAGCCATCTGGAACTCAATTGCAAGTTGAGAATAAGTATCATTTGTTTAGTTTCAACTCAGATAAAAAATAATAGAATACAATAGGTTTCACTTTCATGAGGTCAAATAGACTTTATAGTATAGAAAACCCTTTTTCATATCTTTCAGAAATCTTGATGGATGATGAGTTAGGCTATTTTTCTAACATTATTTTCTTTGAATAAACAAAGTTTACTGTCAAACCAAACAATTTGTTTCCTCTCAATCCAAATAAATTGTCCCTTTTTCCAATTAATTGCTTAATATTATTATTTCTGGTCTTAATTGTTTAAGATATTTTAATCTTCATTATGTATGATCATTTTGTTATCTATCATAGGATGTTCTAGAGCTGAAAGAGATGAAAGGTATACCACATCCTGAATTGCTCTCTAACATTTTAATGATAGATCATGGACTGTGATCAAAATTCCTAAATTTTTCCAAATAGGTGAATTGGAGGAATTTAAATTAATTTTTTTGGGATTCCTTTAGGAAGGTCAAAATGTTTTGTATATGTGATACATTGAAATTTAAAATTTGTTTGTAAAATTTTCTAGAAAGTCAGTGCAATTTCCAAGCTTTAATTCAACCTTCTTTCATGGCATTGGTAATGGTTTGGGAGTCACCTCTTCAAGCATGTTTTTCCAATCTTCAATCACAATTTAGAGAACCTTGAGAAAAACCAACCTTTAAATAGATTACTGGTATATTTTCTAGATGTGCAGAGATTAAGATCGGTTGTCCATTTCATATCTTGAAACTCCTCATCTAGAAAACCAATGATTAGTCTTTAGATAATTTATCAAAAATTAAATTTTTAATGCCTTAGAAGGGAAGCCGCGAAACCACTATTGAGCATAACAATTGTTGACTCATTGTTGGAGGTGGCAAAATAGATGTTTTTGAAAATGTTATTGTTGAAGACTTGATTTTGTAATATTCAATGAGGAGTTCAATTGCTTAATAAGTGTATTACAATCATAAGTTGTGGACAGGTCTCTTGGCATATAATTTCATGATGTAAAAATGAGAAAAATTTGTAATGGTAGAAATGAAAAGTGTGAGATTTGTTCTTGCTATTTGGAAAATACAGGGGCATCCTGGTCGGGTCCAAATTTCCATGGTGCTGGTACGGTAATGAAGGTTTTCTAGAGGGAACTTTCTCTTTAGTGGCCTCCAGATTGAGCACACTATAAGGCCATTAGGGTCTGGCCACCTGGCATGCAAATGAAGGCTACTGTGGAATGAGAGGGTAAACCTAAGCCTCTTTCTCCTTGTTGCTCTTCCTTCTCAAGCTGAATCTTGTGCTTATGCTCCATTTCCCTATTGATTTGGTCTTTATTTTGTTGAGCAATATTTGATTGGGGTTTTATTTGCAATGCTTGGATGATTACAAGTTAAGGAGAATTATTTTCAGCCATTTGTTAAAATCAGGGGTCTTTAGGATGGGTATTATTGAATTAGAGGATTTGGCGGATATATGTCAGATTTGGGGTTTATCATTGCATCATTGGCACTTGTTTTTTGTACATTCTCTCTACTTTTGTATGAACGGTTTGCCAAATTTGTTCCCATAAGATACTGATTGTTGGTCTAGTAGGCATATAATTTAAGAGTCTAGACCAAATAGCGTCACGTGATGATCCCTTTCTATTCTATAAATTGGATGACTGCCTATTCTATTTTATCTATAGTGAGGCATGATCGATTGCCTATGGGAGTCTACCTCTGAGTTCCTAGAAGCAGTTTTCCCCCTTATCTGGTTACCAGATAATTATGTTGTATGCATTTTATATTTAGGAACAGAGTTGAATGGCTGCCTGATGTGTACTTGTATATATGTATAGCCAATTGCCTCGTGGAGTCCACTCTTGAATTCTCGCAGCAATTTCTCCCTCTCTTCTTTGATTACCAGATATTTGTGTAATATACATTTTATATCGAATAAAATAGTTCACAATTCCACCCAGTGTGTACCTATATATTTGCGTAGCCAATTACTTTCTGGAGTTTACCCTTTAGTTGTTAGCTGTAGTTTCTCCTCCTTTCTATTTACCAGACAATTGTGTAGCATGCAAACTCTGCCTATATCTTCTCATTGGCATCATTGAAAGCAAAATCTTGAGGTAAGTCCCTTACCATGGTTTCAACGAGTTTTTTGGGATTCATTTCTTTACGCTGTTCTTGGTTGGACTATTTTCTGCTTCCATTCCTCAATTCATCAGAGTTAGATTGCTATGCAAGTATTCCAACAGTGTTTGCATCCATGGATTTGCTGCATCATTTTTAATTTTATTTCCCTTGTCCTATGTTTCTTATTCTTGTTTAGTTCTCCAGAAGCTCACTGGCATTAATCTCCACTCCTATTGCCTCTTTAACATCCTTCACATCAACTTTAAGGCATTAGTGAATCAAAAAGACTTCTCGCGAATTAGCTGCATTTCCTAACAAAGTTTCACTGCTTCTCTAAAGAACTCGCAGATAGTTCTCTTTATTCATCCTTTTTATTACCTTGCAGTTGAGATTTTGTGTTTGATTTTCAGCAAAATCTTCAAGTGTGGCATCGTCACCAACAACAGCTGCAGGTTCTTCAAAACATTCATCCAAGAAAAGAAGGCGGCTCACATAGTTAGACTATTGCACATAATTGTTTCTTTCATTAAATTAAATTAATATCCAAAAGGTTTGGCTACCTTTTTTAGGATGTATGCATGATATCTAATCTCTGGCAATGATGCATGAAAAATATAACCCTTTAGCTAAACTTCTTAGCTTTTCTTGGAAGGAGTAGCTTTTGACACTGGAATTTCAAATTAACTGTGCAATGAAGTTAAACATTAAGTCATTTACAATCCCAGAGCTTTTCATTGACATGCCAGAATCTGCAACTGTTGCAAGTTTGAAGGTTAGAACTTTTATTCTTAGAAGTTATTCTTTTTTTTTTCTCGCTTTGGGGAGCTTTGTATGTATTTTAGTAAAGATGCATGGTGAACGTAAAAAATTATAATAGCAAGAATATTTTTTTCTTCTGAATATTTTTTTCTTATAAACACTTAAGGTGTTTATGGATTGTATCTACAACAATTGCAGAGAAATTTCTATCTTTGGTTGATTTTCACAATTTTATATATTTTAATGAACAGAGAGCAGTGATGGAAGTTGCAATGAATCTTCTTGGAGATGGATTGAGAGTGTGTGTTCTTCTTCAAGGAAAAAATCTATCGGATGATCTAGTGATACTCTATACCAATTAGGTAAATCACATGGTGAGAAGATGGATTTTGTTGGGTTTATACTAGAACCAAATCCAACACCAACATCATAGGCATGCACTAAGGATCCACTTTTTGTGCTCTCTCGAGCAGAAAATCAACCTCCACCAAGGTAAAGGTTTTTCTATTATTAGAATGGCAATGAGGTGTCAAAACTTCATTTAGGTCATTTTTTCACTTAAGATGCTCCTAGGAGGCACCTTTAGGTGCTAGTATTGTCCTAAGCTTCTGTTATTTCAATAAAATGCTTATGTCCTTTATGGATTTGAATTTTGTAGATACCCCACAACTTCTTCTTCAGCAGAGACAAGTACCATTGAAAGTAATAAAAATGTGCTAAAAAGGTCGAATTAGATAAACGGGACAACGAGTGCAGAAGTGGCAGTTAGTGCAGGTACTAATCTTATAGACAACTTTTATGCCTTGGAAAACTTTAAATCAATGCATATGTATTATAGCAGCAATGTCTTTCATTGTCCTATAACTATCATTCATCTATACCACTGTGTCTATCTTCTTATACTTTATAACAACACCATTTCTACCCTCTGATATACTAGTATCCTTCATGATATCCTAACACCATTCCTGGACTGTCTTTTTATGTTATGGGACTGCTAAAATAGTGAATGTTACCACCATTAAAAAAATGCGCATGTACATTTTCTTATTGTTATATCCATGGTTTTGTCATCATCTCACAACACTACTTCTAAGCATCTTTTAATATCACAGACTATATATCACTATCTTGAACCTATTTTTTAATTCAAGGCATTGACTTGCTATTTAATCATCACTATAACAGTGGTCATTTCCCCTTCTTCTGTATCTTTTACTTGTCCTTATATATTGCACATTGAATAACTTCACCATTGAGTTTAAAGTATCACTAGTTATCCTCCCTTTAAGCTTTCCTACCCTTGAACTATAGATGGAAAAACTTGAAATCATTTTTAGTGGAAAGTACTAGTATACATGGTATGATTATTCTTTAAAGGGTACTAGCTCAATGGAAGAGCACCTACTTTACAAGTAGGAGGATGATGGTTCGATTCCATCGTGCATTAATATGACTAAATTAATGACTAAATATATGACCAAATAAACGACCAAATAAATGACCAAATAAACTACCAAATGACCAAATAAATGATCAAATAAACTACCAAATGACCAAATGAACAAATAAATGACCAAATAAACTACCAAATGACCAAATAAACGACCAAATAAATGACTAAATATATGACCAAATCAATGACCAAATAAATGACTAAAATAGTTTAGTCATAAATTTGGTCACAAGATAAATGACCGGCAATAAACTACCACTGGTCATGTGACCAAATTTGGTCATTTATCTACAATTTTTGATAGTTTATTTGGTCATATATTGTTGTTTTTGTACTAGTGTGACATCCATATCCTCCATCTCATAGTCCTTATCATATTCACTCCCTTAACCCATCATTAATAATACTCTTTGAGTCCATATGCCTTCCCATGTCCTTGATCTTGATTATCCTATATATTTCCTCTATCCATTATCTATTATCCAATTCTATCTATATATCCTCCATATCATTATCTCCTATCCTTTTCATACCCTCCATCTCATATCCCTTATCCAAATCCATTCCACTTTCATACCTTTTCATCCATAAAAAAATTAGAGGTGCCTAAATACAAAGAAAATATCCCTATATGCTTTGGACAATGTGCAAGCCTTTGAATCTCCTTCATGCATTCCTTACACACCATCTTTACATTTCCTACATCCTTATCCTCTAGCATTCTTAATTTTCCTACCTATGGTCTAGGGTATTTAAATCATTTTCCACATAGTTCTTGGATCTTCATCCCTATATCCCCCATCCTATAATCTTCCATATCCTATCCTATGCCATCCTATCCAATCCCTTGATCATCATTTCATCTTATTCAAACCATCTTGTCTGTCAAATCTATTTATCTTCTAACCCAATCCATTTATTCCCCTTCCTCTTTTCAATATCATCTTATCCAATCATATTCTCTTCTAATTCCATTCTATCCAATCTGCTCATCCAAATAAATTTAAAAAATTTCAAAATTCAAAAACAATATAAAATGATCTTGAAAAAAATTCAAAAAAAGTATTGATATATGATCTTGAAAAAAATTTAAAAAAATCGTATAATCCAAAAGATCCCGAGTCAGTCAAATCAAGTGCAATCAAGACTAATCCATGCAATCACATTAATATTTAATCAAGAAATTGTATTAAACCAAATCATCTGATAATCAATTGATCAATTTCAAATCCAATCATCATCATCGGATGTATCCTTCCCAATCTTTGAGGCCCTACCCTCCCAATCACTTAATCACTCAATCAATTGGTTTCCAGTTTGACTAGGGGCAATATGTTGGTTTAATTTTAGTTTTTTGTGCATGATTGCTTGTTGCTTGAATGTATTAGTATTTTTTTCATCTATCATGGTCTTTTCATCCTATTGTCACAAGGGCACCATGGTCTTCAATATCATGGCGTCATAAGACATATGATTGTATTTGACCTTTTTGATCACGTACTTGGCACATAGTCATCTTGGTTCCTGATACCTTGGCACATAATGTCAAGTACAACATCAAAATAGGATATTCTCTCCCATGTTGACACAATGATATTTTGCATTTAGGTTCATTTTGCATTGGAGGCCTTCTTTTATTCAATTCCTCCACCCTCACCCTTCTTTTTAGAGAAAATTGTAAAAATTAATCTTTTGCTCAATTTTCTTGAGGGGGCACATCCTCTTTCTATCAGTGCTTAGGCATGACTCTTAGGGCATCTCATTTTCTTCTTCTTTGACACAATGCCGATTTTGACACCGCAAAAAAGAGGGGCAAAATGTAGACACCTAAAATTGTCCTTTCACACTAATATTAACTTTTATTAATATTTTTTCTTAACATTATGGTTAATTATATTAATTGACTATAATTGTTATATTCTTTTATTTATTTAATTAAATTTATTTTAATTAAATAAATGTAGTTTCCCTTTTATGCTTAAATTTTATTTAAATACTTTAATATATTGAATTTAATTTAATATATTATCCCTCAATTTCTTTTTATAAAATAAACTTTATTTATTTTAATCCTTCCCTAGCATAAAGTTCTTGTAAACCATGATTAAATTAAATTGATTTAATTTAATTCATTTTCCCTTTTTCCTATGCTTCCTTTTTGCTAATTATTCTTCTAATTTTAATTAAATGGTAGATTACCTCTAAACATGTGCACAATCACCTTTTCCAAGGTGACCACCTCCCCATAACATTTTTCCACCAATCATTTTTAAATTTATCTTTTCCTCTAAAAGTGAAGTTTGACTTTTGTATCTTTTGTCACTTCACCTTTTTCAAACCCTACCTAATATCATTAACCCTAACTAACCTTTAATCTTAGTCATCCATTCTTTTGCCTCTTAATCTCCAACATCCAATTCTTTTCATTTTCTATAAAAGGAGGTGTCACTTGTCATTTTAGGTCTAAGGTTTTTTTTCCTCTTAATATGTTAACTCTTGCATCTTCTACCATTCTTAATCATTCTAGTTCTAGTTCTAGTTCTTTGCATTCTAATCTTGTTTCTTATCTAAACCTTGTTGCATCTTTAGCATATCTTCTTAATCATATTGCATTCATCTTAGATCTTAATCTTGTTGCATTATCTAGAATCAATTTTGCATCATTTTAATCTTTATCATTGTGAAGCTTGGGACAAGTTCCTCATATTTGTTCTCAAATCTTTCATTATCATCTAGCTTGCATCCCATAGTTTTTCATTATATTGCATTTCATTTGTGTTGGGAGAGAATACCCATAATAATCTCAAAGAGAAAATCAAACAAGGCTTTGGGTGCCCTTGTTTTAGCTTATCAGATGTTGTAGTGAAAGTTACTTATTTTGTTGCATTTGAAATTACTAACATCTAATGTGATTGTTTGGTATTTTGTATTCGCAACAAATAGGTCTATATTTTCATTGCATACATAGTGGAATTTTATTTTTAAAGACTTACAAACTATCTTTGAACATAAATTAAATTGGAAAGAAGCCCTTCCTCATGTGGGATTACATTATAATATTATTGTTGATGGAGTTAGACATGTCAATTAATAGAACATATAGAGATACATATGTAAAGTTACTTTTAATAATCTTAATGATAGCCACTAGGAAGCTACATTTTTAGGGATTTACATAAACACTTTTTATTTTCTGAGTTATTTTTTTGTAATGCCCAAAATACATGGACAAAACACAACAACAATTTTTTTTTAAAAGAACACTAAACATAAACTATGATTACACACAAAGCTCACTTGATACAAAACTATGACAAAATCCCTAGTCACCCAATGTCACATAAGGGAATCAAGGCATGCACTGACATGCCAACATCCCTGAGACGACTGACGACATTTAGTCGACATAAAACTCCTAACTAGGTTTGGTGTGAAAGTTACATTAGGTCAGAGTGCAAGCTCAATTTTCCCATTAAGGGATAATATTATTCCTTATCTCCAATTAGGGTAAGGAAGTCTATAAAGTCATCAGTTAAAAGTTAGACTAACCTATAGGTAACATTTCCCTTTCAAGCATAAAGTTTTAAATTTAATATATTAATATCTCCTCAAGCATTTTAAACGAAAAGAAACTAATTTCTCTTTAAATCCATTAATTAGTTGGGAAAAATACAAACACTAACTTCATTAACAATTTAACAATTAAATTCCTAATTATTAATAAATTTTATTTCCAAGGTCTTACATAAATCTTTATTTATATAAGAAAAGAAAAGATCAAATACAAATAATTAAGATTTCATTTAAATTTTAGACATATAATTTACTATTTGGCTAGGTCGCATATTTGATAAAAATTAATAAATTTAACATTAAAATAATTTTCTAAGAATAACTTAAAATTTACGTACACTTCAAATTCTAATCTTAATTTTGCCAAAATTAAATAAACTGGTGAAGAAGTAATTCCAAATAAATTTCCAACATTTACATTACAAATGATGAATAATTAAGATTATTACTAACTTCCAAATTTTAATGTCTAAAAGAAAATTTACAATTAACCTACCTAAACCTTGTCCAAAATTAAAAGTGAAAATCAAGTCACTTTCATCTCCTTAGGAAAATAAAATATAAAGCTCAAAGCATATACAAATAAAAGTCACCTATAATAAAAAAGAAATAAAAGAATGAGATATTCCAAGAGTGGATCCCTAACCCTAATTCAAAATTAGGGTTAGGCCCACTTTAAAGATATGCCAAACCCTAATATTGCTTCATTTCTTTGTGCAAGTTTCTGGGGAGGGAGGAGGAAGTATACAACTTCTACACACAGGTGTACATGTGTGCATATACACACTTATGGTATGTATATTCACACACATACACCCTTGTGTATATGAAAAGAAAATCTCATTGAATATACATTTGCCATCAGTGGCTGCTCGAGGATACTCCATGTTTCATTTCAAGTATTATTTTTTCTTTTTTTTATCACAAGGAGGTAAAAACGTATGGGGTTTACTCTATAATAACGTTGTTGTGTATTCTTTGCTAAGTAACCTTGTTATTAAAACTAGTGTTTATCCTTTTTTTTTTCTGTATTTATTGTTTTGTTAACTTAGTAAATGATATTAGTATCAATCTTCTTTTTGTTTTGAAAAATATATGCATATGGGTCGGACAAACAAAATGTCACTTACGCAGTTTGGCTTCCGCCCGCACTGCAGATCAAAGGAGGAGAGGGGCATGCTACCCCCGTAACCCGCATGGTGGGGAGCTACGATGGTAGCCCCACCATTAAAGCCTTCCCCGCGGGGAAGACTACAATGGCGATGCTGCCATTCACAACACCACCACGGGTGTTGCGGTGGCAGCACAATTGCCATCGCGGTGTGGCAAGGCCCCCACATGATAATATGATTAGGGCTTTGACCCTTAAAACAAAATTTTATTTCATTATTAATTATTTTCTTTTTTAATTTTTTTTTGAAATTATATTATATATAATATGTAATATATATATATTATATATATTAATACATATTATATATATTACGTATTATATATATTTGTAATAATATGTACAGTATATATACATATATTACATACATACATACATACATAGCTTGTATATATATAAATATGTAAGAGAGGTTTAAGCATTAATATATTTTATTTTATTACTGTCAAAATACAATTCTGATGTTGTGCTTTTATTCTGGGAGGTCAAGTAATGTGGGATTTTATTTTAGCTACTATGACTGTTCTGCATTTTCCATCATCAGATAAGTTTTAGACCATTTATTTTTTAACCAAGCTTATGATCATGGCACATTTGAACTAATAGTTTTACATATTGAGTAAAAATATAACTAATATACATAAAAGTCCGCTATTGTATTTACTTAACAAATTTTTTGTCATGGTATTTGTTAGCAACAATTTACTAATTTTTTTTTGAAAATAAGAAAAAAGAAATAAATATGAACCAGAAGCTTAGAACATAGCATATAATTTTCAGCATCAGATAAAAGAATTTAAGTATATGCTTTTATCCTATTTTCTTTTGAAAAGTTTAACATAGGTTATGATTTTTATTGCAGCAGTTTCTTAAATTAAATAACATAAGGTTTACAAAGAATTTAATTTATTTAATAATTTTCTATGCTATTTCCCAAAATAGTAACAGGAAAACAATTTTCTAATTTAAGTGCAAACTCACATTAATACATTTTCATGGAGAAACTATAATTTTCAGAAAGTTAAACATTCTTCAATGATTAATAATGAAATTTCTTTGAAATAATTTCCCCAAAAATGAAAACCCTTTCTCAAGGAAATAATACAAACTTTAAATATAATTATTCACCTTCTATACATTCCCAATAGAGCATGGTTTTACACATTGTTTAGGTCATTAACATTTAAGCTTTACAATCATATTACAATCACAAACACTCCATCTAGATATACATATAATTTGGACTCTCAATACAAATCTTCCTTCATGAACACATCTAACTTCAACCTTGACAATATCTTAATTCTCCCTTTAATTCAACCTGCAAACAAAACATGTTTCCCATGACCATAGAGGCTCACCTCCAAGCCAAGGCCATTACATGGCCACCCCAAGCTAGGGGAAATAAGGGTAGATAGGATAGAAACATTCAACATCATGAGACAACGAACAAACACATTTATTTTACTCTCATTCCCAAGCTTGCACAAAGGATTATAATTGAACCAAAAATGGGTGAAGATGGAAACATCACATATGGAGATGTCATACTCAAAACAAAACAAGTATTTATAAATCATTTTATATGCCTCCACAAGGCTCATTCCTAACATACTAGTTCATCACATGGAGCTTCAATCACATCCCTTATGGCCCCCAAATTACAACTCAAGTAGGCTTCAAGGATCCCCATACATCCAAACTCTACATATATGGCTTTCTCAACTATGCCCTTCACCCCAAGACACTCTCAAATCCTCCCAATGATGAGAATTTTCTTGCACACTCACAACAAACAAGAAGGAAACAAGAGTAAAATCCATGAAAACATAATGAAAATAAAACGTTACAATTTCTCACAATAGAATTAACACCACAATACATTTACATAAACACTTTCATGGTAGAAGCACCTACATTTCCTCAAGCTAAGACAATGGAGGATTTGATGAAGAGCTAAGTCCTTATTTCCTAGCTTTCCTTCTCCTTCTCAAGCCTCTAGTTTCTCCCCAAGTCAAATCTCTTCCCAAAAACAAGAATGCATAATGTGTAAGTGTCTAACTCTCTCCTAGTCTCTTTTCCTAATAGCCCAAAGACATTCCTTCTCTCCTACCCTCATCCCAAGGTAAGTTAGGTGTCTTGGTTCTTGTTCACAAGCCACTTGCCATTAGCTATGAAAATGGTAAGTAATTCAAGACATGGGGGTGGGGATTATCGTAGAATACATGTTTGAATTCGTCACTCTCAAAGAAGACTCAATTTGAGAGATATTTTGGAAGCCTAGGGAAGTGAAAAGGGTAAAAGTTGACCCTCTAACCTATGCACATGCCTATGGGTACTTAAAGCTAACCTTAACTACACCATAGGGATCCATATAACCCTTCAAAAACCTAAGTGAATTTCATCCGAAAATGAAAAGTGATGACACATGCATTGGTTTACCAAACCACTAACCATGCCCAAGAATTCATAGGATGACCTAAGAGTGAGGTAGGGTCCACTTTCCACTTAGGCATGCAACCACATCACACTAGTGTCAAGTGACACCACATAAAAAGGAGTACACATCATATTACATAATTACACACATGACATGCCTCTTCGTTAATTTACATTTACATTTACACATTTGAATTTATATTCAATTATGCACATATTAACATTTACAACAACAATAACTCAAGCATTACATTTATAAAATTAAAATCACATAACAACAAGGTCATTCTCTTCCTAGAGTCGACCTTGGCCTTAAACTGCTATCACATAGATCCATCTTTATTTCTTTGCATTTACAACCATGGTCATAATCTTGCACACTCAATTCAGAAGTTGGTATCTCATGAAATCAATGCATATATAATCATATCGAAAATGAAATAGAATCTATAATAACATCTAAATTCAATACATAGAGAAAATATATTTCATGATTTCATCATAAACATAATCCACTTTGTACCCTAATTCTATAAACATTGAATTGTAAGTTTAATTTCACATAAACAAGTAACCCTAAGTCAATTGTAGAACCATAATCATATGTATTCACATCACAACTATCACATTTTACCATTCCTTATGATAACATAACAAAATGCAGAATTCGGAATTCATTCATCTTTTCAAAACATATAATCAGTATGAATTGAACATAAGCATGTAGAGGTATGTCTAATCATCATCATCAATATAATCAAGTAAAATCATCACATGATGTCTAATGATATAAAGTCATAATCAAAATAGATCTAGCATCACAAAATAAAGTATCATCTAGATAGTCCAAGTATCAAATCAATTATCAAGCTAAGATGGGTCAGGGTAGGACCTCACATTTTTCAACTAATAGATAAGGATGAGATTAATTCAAAGATTTATTTTAAGAGTCAATAAATCAAACTATATCTTAGACTTGTGCTTATCAGAAATTAGGTGTCCATGTCATAAAATCTAAGGTCTTCTTTCCTACATTGATGGAATTTTTAACATCTTATATCAGTTATTGCAAGCTAGAATGGAATGGACAACATTGATAGAGAATTTAGTTCATTTTCAAGATCACTTACTTGTTTTAATTGTGTCAACATCTAAAGCCTTATCACTATTTTGACATGCAGTACATTGTAACTTGTTGTTGTTTCCATATGTAAAGCATTAAGTCTTGTTTACATTTTATATCTAGAAGATGATGTAGAGTTGCAACACAATATATTTCACAACTTCATAAGCCTTTTTTAATCCTTGTCTCTGTAAGCTATTGTTTTATACTCTTGGCAGCCTTGTGCTACCTCTCTATTTGTATTCTTTCACATTATTTTGACATGGAAAAAAGTATGTTGATAATGGTAACACATCAAACATAATTAATAAGTATGCTTACTACTTGAGTAGTGTTGTCAAAAGTCAAAAGTTTCGTAAAATATATATGCTAGAACTTAGTTTAATGAATCTATAAATTAATGTTTGATTAAAAATCTTATTCGCCATAATTTTCTTCTTTAACTACATAATTGGTATATTACTTCAAACTTTAACCATTTTTTTGTTTATCATTTGAAAGATAAACTCTATACATGTATGTATACCCATAATTATGGAAGACTGATGTTCCATCAAATAGTACTTAAGTTCTACAACATCACACCACTAAGATAATTTATATATTATTCTTATAGTGAAAAATTTAAATGTAATTTCATTGATTAAATTTTAAATTGAGAAGAAGATTATAATGATAAAAAATAGATCATAAACCCTATGCTTAAACATTCATGTTGAAATTATTTTATAACTACTCTCAATAATGATACTCTAGCTTTCAGTCACCTTTTCTTAGATAACCCAATTCACATCTTTTTCAATGTATTTATAAATTTATGTTTGTGTGTAATTCTAATTTGGTTGTGAATTTTTTATTCTTAGTCAGCATTGGATTTTTTATTCTTAGTCGGCATTGGATTAGTTGTCGTACATTCACCATTGACTTTCACCATTCCCATTATTAATGGTTGTTTCCCAGATTATATGAAGAAGAAGCCACTCATTAATACCCCATCTTACTATGGTTCACACCTTTTCCATTCTTCCTTTCATTAATTTAATTATTTATTTATTTTATATTTTCTTTGTAGCCTGATTGGCATTAATTGTCAACATGTATATAATATTGGTAGTCATAATAGTTAACATTATTATATATGCACATGATTAATTTTGATATGTATTTATTTATACCATAGAAATTAGATGGAGTAGATGTTTCAATATTCTTTGTTGGATTATGGCACTCAATCGATAATAATGGAGAAACCATTCCAAAGTGTACATATTGATGTCTAAAAGGAGGTAAGAAGATTACTTGACTATCATTCAAAAATGTAGGGGTCAAGTAAGAATCAAGGTCACAACTTGGTATATTCACAACCAAGTAATCTATGTAGTTGTGATTCATATTGAGGGATACCAAAATTAGATTAAACAATATTTAAATTGTTCTCAATATAGATATACTAAACATATATTATTACACACTTACACTTGAAAAATCATTATAATATTTCACATACATGTCACCACAATAGTATTATTATCTAATTAGTTTAAATAATATATCACCGACTTGTATTCTTTCATAACCTTTTAACTACTTAAGACCTGTAAGTATTAATGATTAAAATGTTAATTTTATAAACAGTCATTATTCAAGCCTTACAAGCATTCACGTAGGGTTACAATTTTAACATTAGATTTTCAATCATTATCCAAATTACAACATCACATTTTAAAAAGAGAAAAAGAAATGAGATGGAAAAAAAAAGGTAAGTTTACAAAGATGTGACACGTAATATAACAGTAATTTTTTGCATACATCTGTGTTTCTTTTCATTGAAGACATCTCCCACTCAATTACAGATTGCCCAAATCCTTGCTTTTTACAAAAGAAAGAAATTGCTTCGGATCGAGAATGTAAAAATAGTAACACGATGAAAATTGATTATAATTATAGACGGAACATATACAGGGGCTTATCGTGAATTTTGATTTTCATGTTGAGCGGAGCTTGAATTTCAGGATGAGAGGTAAGGAAAGCAGTCAATCATCAAGCCAATCCAAACTGAAGTGTGTTTCCGCAATTTCAACTCTAAGCTCTTTAATAGAAATGTTCTTAGCCCGCATCCATTGCTTCCAAACCTTCTCATCACAGATAACAAGCTTCAAGGAATTCAGTTCACAAACAGCTCTTGGTAACCTTGTCAAACGAGAACATTCTCTCATATCGAGTTCATTCAATTTCTTTAGCTGCCCAATTTCCTCCGGAAGTTCTCTCAGCCCTTCACAAAATGAAATGTCTAGACATTCCAACTGCCCAAGTTTTCCAATTGACGATGGAAGCTCTTTTAGGCCTGCCAGTGCCGACAATTTTAACAATTTCAGGGAGCACAGATTCCCAAGGTCATAAGGTAACTTCTGAATCAGGTGACAATTGGTAATAGACCACATCTGAGCCGAGGGCATATAACAGAAACTCAGGGGCACCTCCTCCAAGCTGCTCGAGTGATCCAGGTTAAATACTCTCAAGCTTACATTGTTCAATGTGAATGTATATTCAAACCCTTCGCATAAGCTCAAAGAAAGTTTCTGAACATTTGATAGTGCTTTGCTTTCTTCTTGAGTAGTAAGTGCAATCAACCTCTCCAAGCGGAGACTTATGAGTTGAGGGAGGTAAGATAAAATATCCAGGCCTTTTATTGTTCGTCTCTTTGTACTATAATTGAATACCATGAGACATTTTAGATTCTTCATCGATTTCAGAAATGGGGGAAGCAAGCATTCAGTTGAAGTGAAGTGTAACAAGAGGGCCTCTGCCTCAGGGAAATTCATCTCTTTCCAGTAGTTCTCCTCCACAGGGCCTGATTCAATCAGAAGCGAAGTCTAATCAGATCATTGTACATGTTGCTTATGGTTGCTATTTATTTGGGTTAAATTCTGCTCGTATTGAACCTGAATACTGGAAATGAAAAATGCAACCAGCACAGAGTGCTTAAGGTTACAATATGAGAGAAACGTTGAGGAAGGAGAATGCTAGTGTTGACCACCATGGTCTTTTTTCTTGACAATGTACGACAAGAACACCCCATGTGTTCACAATTTTGAATAGTTTACGTAGGATATTTAGTCTACCCTCAATCCGTACCATTTTTTATTCTTGTGAATTATAAATATTTTGATGGGTATGGAAAAATAGTAACTGATGGGAATGATTCATGGTGTTTTCTTCCATTCTACAATTTTGTAATTGAGCTTGGCCCTTCGAATTCATAATTCGAATTTAAGATGTTTATTGCAATCAAAGCAAAATTGCTAAACGAAATGATTTCAACACTAAAAGTTATGAATCTTATTTTTCAAAAACTTTTGATCGAATGAAAATGGATATTCAACAGACTTCTATAATAACCCACCTGTGTGGATAGAGATAAGTTGAGCATCAAATGCTGTGCCATCAAGTAACTCCCTTTTCTGTGACAAACTCTGCTCCTTCCTAGGCATCACGAAGCTCTTCTTGTGGACTACACTGTCTTGGCATCCCAAATGCAGGGCCAATTCTCGCATTACATTATTCTGAGAGAAGAATAACTCTGAGGTATTTCTGTTTGAGATTGCTGGTCTGCTTCTGATAAGAGCGATCATGTCACTTATAGTTTAAATATTATAATGTAACAATCTTTTACACATTATAACAACAAATCGAGCATATCAAAAAGAAAAGTAATTACCCTGAAGTGCTAGTTAAATTTAAAAGATTCTTCCTTGCAAGTTCTGACAAAATGGAAAATGCATTATGCCACTCCAGATTCCGAACATAGATCCAAATGTCCAATAGTGCATCAACACAGATTTTCCTGTCTTCTGGAAATAAAGCTAAATCCTGAAAGCATTCTTTGGCAACATCATCTAAAGAATCAATAGTAATCTCCAATAATCTAATTAGTCCTTTTTTGTGATAATCTGATATGCATTCTCCTATACAAAAGGTTTCCCTTGACCTCTCCCAAGCCTCATGGGATTTTCCATGCAAAGAGTTTCCGATCACCATTAGGGCAAGTGGCAGGCCCCCACATTCTGCCAGGAGCTATAATCCAAGAAATGTAGAAAACAGTTATCAGAAGACTAATTAGAGGGCAAGAAAAATTTTTATATGTAATTGGATGATAAAAATAATAATAAAACAAAATTGATTAGATGAAAAGAAGAAATATACCTCTTTTACCAAATTCGCATTTGCAGTGCTTGGAATTGATGTCTGCCCAAAAGCCCAGTAACAGAACAGTGATAATGCATCCTCTTTGCATAACAATGGCAATTGATACACATGAATAGGCAGGGTTGTGGGAAGAGTGGCATTGTCTCTGGTTGTTATAAGAGTTTTTAGTCCCGGCCCTTCATATAGTAAATATTGCAAATCTGCTCTGGACCAAACATCATCCAAAATCACTAGCGTTTGTTTCCTTTGCCTTGAAATCAAATTCTTCAGCTGCATGTGCGCATCTTCCAAATTCTCAAATTCTTGTCTCTTCCTTTCAGCAAGCTTCTTCCATATGGTCCTTAAAATTCCCTTCAGGTTTGGAGACTGTGAGACAGTGATGAAAATCACATTGTTGTCGAAGTATTCTGTTGCCAATCAAAGAAAAGTTGAATTTTACTCTAATCTTAAAATGCATCAAAATTGCTTTTCTCAAATATCATAAGTTTTGATTGCACAACTGTTTAATCATTTTTAATTTAAATGCGTTGTCCAATTACTGTTAACTATTTGACTATATCAATCTTTAAAGAGGAAACTAAAACAAAAGTATAACATGTTTAAAAAGGAGTAAAACTACACCAGATCACTATATTGACCGTCATAGGGACTTATAGTATACCTCTAATTTGATGATCATTGGAAAGAGCCAGTGCCAGAGTCGTTTTACCTCCACCCGCCATACATTGCACCGCAACAACTGACACGTCGTTCTGTATCAAAACTTTCTTCAAGTCCTCAATATATTTCTCCAACCCGACATAAAATTGAGAATCTACAGGAACAATACACCTGGAATCCTCCTTTATTTCGATGGTGTCGATAAAATGAACAGAATTCATGACTCGAAATTTTTGCAAAAGGTTTAAGTTCTTCTGCAATTCCAAACTTAATTCTGGCCATTCTTATATCAAGGTTTTTCTTATATAGAAATAACACACACAGCAAAGAACTTTAGCCTTGATTTCCAAGAAGGTGTAATGAAAGTACCTGGATATATGCATTGGGTGGCATCCATGAAATTCACAAATGCTTACAGCGCAAAAGATCATCATCGACGTTGTGTTGGTTACATCGCACTGGGCCCATTTTCTTTCTGTCAGATAGATAATAATAGCATCTGTCGTTGGCCGGAAGATTCTATACTCTGTCATTGCTTAGATCAAACAATTAAAGGCACCTCTTGGGCGGCCATGCTTTTATGGGGTTCTTTAATATCTTGAGAGTTATTTACCAATTAATAGAAGTTTTTTAATTGATATATAAATATTCTTATTATGTTATCTAATTATTCAATAAAAGAAGATAAATAATAATTTTATTATTTTTCAATTATGCTTTTGTTTTGTTTAAATTATTTAACAATTAGAAAATGAAAAAGATTAACTTTAAAAATTTTTAAATTACAAATAAAAATACAAAAATATTTTTTAAACTACCTTTTTAAATTTGTTTTAAGAATTGTACTTATATTCTTTCAAAAAAAATTATTGAAATTTGGAAAAAAGAAGGCATTAATTAAATTGTTGAATAGGAGGAAAAAAATAAAATAAGAATGAAAAAGTTGTTATTGTAGTATCTAATTAAGTTATTGAATAATTAATAGAAACTCAAATACTTTATACAAATTATTTTAAGTTAGTTAAATAAATGACACTAATTAGAAAAATATTGTAAAAGACATTAATTAAATTGTTGTATGTAAGAAAACATAAATAAATAAGAATGAAAAAGTTGTTAAAGTAGTATCATCTTAATTAAGTTATTGAATAATACATAGAAATTAAAATATTTTATACAAATTCTTTAAGTTAGTTAAATAAATAACACTAATTAGAAAAATATTGTAAAACCCATAACTTATCAAACAACATTCAACTTAGATATTCTTAACAGTTTTCTTTAAACAACTAGAGATGATATTTTGACTTCATTTTTATTGAAAAGTTGTAATACTCTTTATATTCTTAATTAAGTTCTTTTATTGTGTAGCAAAAGGAAAAGATAATAGTACTTGGGAAGTGGTAAATTTATCATCTTCTATATGAAACTAGTGAATTGTATAAAGAAAATTTTCACCTCAATTTTAATGGTTTGAATCTTTGTAAGAACATTGTACCTGTCATACTAATTATAAAGTAGGAGAAGAAAAATGCATATATTCACAAATTTTTATAGATAGCCTAGGATATTGAGTCCACCTCCTAAACAACTATAAAGAATATTCAATTACTACTATTAATTTTTTGAGTTGAATTAGAAATGTAGTAATAGACATGAAAATAATATAGTATTGTCAAGAGAATTGATAATTGATATTTTGAACGATTTTTAGTCAAAGTCATGAAAATGAATATATAAGAAAATTTTGGAGTAAACCACTTGTGTAACTAGATAAGTTAGAACATCAAGTATTCTACTAATAAGCAACTCCCATTTCTGTAACAACTTTCATCATTTTAAATTGATCTACAATTAATGTATTTCTAATTGGCAAAAATATATGTTACATTTAAGTGACAACATTACTTTTATGACACAAAACTCCAAAATCTTCAAATGATATATTATTCCTACATTATACTACATTGTACAACTATTAAAAGATTTAAATGGGCCAACTATAAAGATGGAGGTACATATAAAGATGGATATCGAAATAGAGATGAAGGTGATAATAGATGATGAGAATGTGGAGTCGGCATGACCCGTACCAATCACTGGCCCAAACAAACCTTTAGGTAACCTACCTAGCTTCTCAACTATAATAGATAAGGGCGCATCATTCTCTTGTCCATCATTCTCATGTGCGTCAGTCTCCGAAGGTTGAGTGAATGCGAATGGTATTAGTTGGATGAGACTTTATTGCGAGGAGGAAGCCCATTTCTTATTTCACTATCAATGCTATTGAGGTGGGAGGAAATTTCCTCATTGCATCCTTAATGCTGTCGGCCACCTTGGTAGGCCTGCTATATTGCTCATTTTGGTAACCTTTATCGGGGCCAATGTCTCGAGTCCATTGTACAGGCAGATGTTCCCAAATATTACTCGGATGATGTCGAGTTGGATTCGTGGTGGATATTTTCTTGGTGGGGGACGTGGCGTGTATTGATAAACAACCCACGCGTTCTGGTGGAGATGTTTCTAAAAGGCCATGTAGGCATTGGAATGGTCAGTGAGACAGAGATTTCTTCTCTTTGAGTGCAAGCAGCCAGTTTTGTGAGGAGGCGAAGAGTGGGTGGGTGCCAAGAAAGCCCACGCTCTGGAGAAACTGCTCAGTGATTATGCCCAGAAAGTTGGCCTGAAAGATCAGATTCTAGGTTTTTTTAGGAATCAGATTAATTTTCATTTTAGACCAAAATTGAAATTAACTTATGCCAATTTTTCTATTCCTATTTTCTTATTCCAGATTAATTCCAGCAGTCAAACAGACCCCAAACTAAAAAATAGTCAGTAACAACAGTAGTCACGTGCTAGCCTCGAATCACCCGCTCTTACTCATCAAACATTCAGATAACTCATGCTTGCTCCCAGTTCTGATAGCTCCTTGCACATGCCGAGTTCTATATTAATTTTGTTAGTTTGAGGCATTCTTAACGTAAATTTAATATTAAATTGTTATTGGCTTTATCTCGTATTTAAGTCAAGAGGCTTACTATAGTCCCAGCAACAGTGATCGTAAACATTTAGGCATTTTTATAAAAAAAAATGGCATTCATTTAGAGGTCTTATGCTTTGTTGGCAGAGTTAAAAAAAATTCAATGGCAATTGCTTGAAAGTTTGTTGGTATATTAAATTTAAAAAAAAGTCATCCAATGAAGTAGAATGCCAGCCGTAATGTCAGCCGTTTCATCTTTTGGAAAAGTCATACGACAACAACATAAGATATAAGACAATTTCGTTTCTACAAATACAATAATGTCAAAACACGTCATTAGTATTTGACTGTTCATTGCAAAGTAAGTCGTGAGAAATGAAAGGCCACCGATACCTCTGGATCTTTTAATATTAGTAGCTGGCATTCGAAAGTTAGCCGAAACGATTATCTCACTTGATTCTGCAATGTCTTTTCATTGCCAAGTAGTTATCAGATTTTTAGGGTTATGCACTATATCGCAAGAGTGAAAAACAGAGCGAGCGATATAGCCATAACCGTCGCTATTTTGGAATGCAGAAACAGGGCAGGTTGCAAAACTGCAAAATAAGTTAAGAAAAAAAAAACGGAGAACTTGATTCAGGGGTGGCGAAAATATTCATTCTAATATATTCTCTCTACAATATATATTTATATGATATCTATTAGATCTAAAATAGAGCAATAAAAGAGCGTCAAGATTTGAAAGTCATTCAATAAACATAATAAATGTGTCAGCTAACCGTCTGAAAATTCAAACAAGCGGTTTACACAACATAAACTCGCAAGGGACCTGGAAGCCACTAATAAGCATCTAATGGATGTTAGCAAGTTTGTGCTTAAGGTGATACATGCGTCTGCCACCACTCTCTGCCTCCTCAATGAGAAAGCTTCGGAGGACAAGGATGTTCTTAAAAGGGAACCAGGAACTCTTCAATTTTCTGAATGAAGAGAGGGCTGACCTTCTGCTGTCAAAGTGCTTATGGGATGGAAAATGCGTCTGTGGTTGGACATGTACGGGAGGGTCGAGAATGCTGATGACTCCTCGCCTTACTTTTGGTTGGATTTTATTTATTTTCGTATGCTCAAAACTTTGAATGTGGTTTTTAGTCCTGCATAGCACCCTATTTGGTTTAAGTTGAACTTTTTCAAAACTTTTTCGTAGATGTGTGATACTCTGTGAATGTGGTGGTTTACTTTTTACTGCTTTTTTGTTTTTGATCATGGTAAACTCTCATGCTTGAATGCTGCTCTCTATGCTGAATTAATTTTCTATTAATTCACTTAGTCAAACTCTTTGTTTTATGGGTCAGCACCCTTTTGCTGATGCTATTTTCAAAAACATAAACTAACAGAGTTAAGCGGCAGACAACTATTATAACAAACAGTGTTAGCAACTACAACCAACACACCCCCTTAATTTTGACTCTATCCACATTACAATATTTTCAGCACTAACAATTCCTAATTATTATTTTTGAATTTCAAATATTTTCTTTTGCTAACAAGTTTGTGAATATATCTACCAATTGGTATTTAGACTTAAAATACTATAGATTATTTTTTCCATTGTCGAATAACTCTTTAATTAAGTGATAACAAGTGTCAATGTGCTTGCTCTTTTGATGAAAAACTAGATTTTTGGAAAGCGTTATTGTTGAGTTGTCACAAAATATGGTAATTGGCTCCTTCTTTGTTCCAAGTTTGAGATCTCTCATTAATCTCTTCATCCATAGTGCTTGAAAAACTATTGAAGTAGCTGC
This sequence comes from Chamaecyparis obtusa, assembly GCA_027943335.1. Taxonomy (NCBI): domain Eukaryota; kingdom Viridiplantae; phylum Streptophyta; class Pinopsida; order Cupressales; family Cupressaceae; genus Chamaecyparis; species Chamaecyparis obtusa. Next base: position 148,368 of record BSBK01008509.1, read on the forward strand.
TATGTACTTTGCCTCTGCAAATGAAATGATGAATATTGGTTGCTTCTTGGATGCCCATGAAACTATACCTATACCCAAACAAAATGCATAACCTGATGTGATCTTTTTGTCATCAACACTTCAAGCAAAATCACTATCGGTAAATCTAACTGGCTAGTTGTCCTTCTAACTTGCATACAAAATACCATGTTTCACTATTCTTGCAATATACCTTAGAATTCTTTTTCCTACTTTCCAATGAGATGTTTTTGGTGATTCCATGAACCTAGAGAGAATAATGACGAAAAACATTATGTCTGGCCTTGTTGTTGTCATGTACATTATGCTACTTACTATTTGCTTGTATAAAGTAGAATTTATTGTTGCGCGTTCATCATTTTTACTCAATTTTGTACGTGGAACAATAGGATTACTAAATGCCTTGTAATTATTCATTCTAAATTTTGTCAACACATCTTGTGCATACTTCCTTTGATTGATGAAAATACCCTATTTTAATTATTCAATTTTTAAACCAAGAAAGTAATTTATGTGACCAAGATTGGTCATTTCAAATTTTCTTTCCATTATCAAGCCTAAATTCTTCAAGATGCAATTTACCAGTATATAGTAAATCATCAACATAGATAAATACAATCAAGATTTTATCTTGTAAGCTTGTCTTTGTGTACAATGTCAAATCATTGTTTCTATGCTTGAACGCTTGGTTAAGTAGATAGGAATCTATCGTGCAGTGACATGCCCTCAGTGCCTATTTCAATCTGTATAAGGCTTTTTTCATCTTATAAACCTTATTTTCTTGTCCTCTAATCTCTAATTCGGGTGGATGATCAACATATACTTCTTCATTTAAAAATTCATTTAGAAATGCTGACTTGACATCTAACTGATAAACTGACTAATGATGTTTTTGTTCTATTGCTAACATAGTTAGATTATTGTGCCTAATCTTACTACTAGTGCAAAATTTTCTTCATAGTCTATACCAAGCTACTGTACAAAACCCTTGGCTACTAGTCTTTCCTTGTACTTCTCAATTTCACCTTTTTCATTAAGCTTTGTTTTGTATACCTACTTAACTCCTATTCCTTGCCATTTTTTTTGGCAAATCCACTAACTCCCATGTGTCATTTTTCTCTATGGCTGCAATTTCATTGTTCATTTCCTCTACCCACTCTTTCTTCTCAGTTGCTTCTTCAAATTATATAGGATGACTATACATCAAAGAATACAACACTTGTTCATTATTGTCCTTCTATTCATATATTTCTCTAATTTTGTGGGGGTCTAAATCACTACTAGAAGAAGGACTATGTACTTGTTGACCTTGATTTTCTCCTATTTTCTATTGGAATCTACAATCTAGGCAGTCTTTGTCTTGGGTGCTCAACATATGTTGCTTCAAAAGTATGTGGAGTAGGTTGACTATGAGATATTCCACTATCTTATTTATACCATGACCTATCTTCAAGAAACTCCACATCTCCAAACACTATTATCTTCTTGGTTATCATATTATATAACTTTTAGACTTTTGATGCGTCACTATAGCCTAAAAATATTCATTTCTCACTTCTATAATCAATTTTTCTCCTTGAGTCCTTAGGAACATGTGTATAACCTAAACTTCCAAAAATTCTCAAGTTTCTTACATCTAGTTTCACTTGACTCCAATATTCTAGAAGTTTCTTATTCTTCACACCTTTTGTAGGTGATCTATTCTAGATTTAGGCTGAACATGCAACTACACCTACCTAATATTCATTTGGTAAATTTTTCACTTTTTTATGATTCTTTTATCTCTCCTTTCTGCCACTCCATTTTTATGTAAGGTCTACCTAGCAATCAATTATCTATGGACTATGAATTCCTTGTTCTCTACAATATGTGGCAAAACCTTTGGAATCATATTCACCTCATCCATCAAATCTTAATACTTTAATTTGTCTACCACTCTTTTTTTATGTCATTTCCTTAAAATATTTGAATCTTTCAAAGGTGTCTGATTTGTAATTGATAAAGTACACATATGTCATTCTATTGTAATCATCAATAAAAGTAAAGAAATAATAACTTCCTCCTATAGAATCTATTTTCATGGGTCCACAAAGATTGGTATGCATTAGATCTCTAGTAGATCTTTGGCTCTAGAAGTTGATGCATCTAGAAAGACACTCCTCTTGTGCTTGGTAATTATGCATCTCTCACAAGGACTACATGGTGAACATAAATTGTTGTTAGACCTAATACCATTTACCCTTTTTGCAATTCATCTAGACTTTTATATACTAGGTGGCCATATCTAAGCTGTCATATCCAAGTTTCATTAGAATTCATATCATATTGAACATAAGCTATAGGTTGTTTGACACATCTCAGTTTTAGAGGATACAATTTATTTCTTGTCATTTGGACTCTTTCTATGAGCATTTTAATTGGGGTTTTGTATAGGATATTACAAGTGGGTCCCTTAAAATTAACTTCAAACCCATTCTTACTCATTTGGCCTATCCTCAATAGATTGTGTTTTTAATTCTCAACATAATAAACATTAAGGATATCCTTCTTTTCATTTTTCTTATTTACAACTATGAAAATACCTCTTTCTAGAGCATGAACCAAGTGATCATCTCCTATCATTATCTTGGTCTTGATTGTTTCATTAAAACTAGTAAAAATATTTTCACTACATGTCATGTGATTATTACAGGCATTGTCCAACAACCATGTTTCTTCTTTGTTATTTTTTTTTGTTGTTGAGCATGAGAGAAACATTGATTTATTTCCTTCTTCTATGTTTGATGGATTTTCTTTGCCCATGTTTTGGTCTTCTTGTTTCTTCCTGCACTCACTCTCATAATGTCCATATTTCTCACAGTTATAGCATTGTATATTTGATTTATCAAATCTTCCTCTTTCCTGGTTATTTTTGCCTCTTCCTCTTTGGTTTTGTAACTTTGATAGAGGCTAATCAACTTAATTTTGAATGTTGTTCCTATTATCTAAATGAAGTAAACTTTGACCTCTTCTTTCCTTGTCTCTACTACCTCTACCTCCTCCTCTACTAATTGTGGCTTGTGTCTATAGAGAAGTCCCTAGAGGTTCATTTCTCTTTTGGAAATTCTAGACTCATGATTCAACATTGAACTATTCAACTCTTCAATAGAATACAAGGGTAAAAGAAAAAATTTGTGTCAGTTTTAGGCTAAGTTATTAGCGCAACTGAATTTGAGTATTTCTTACTAAAAATTAATTTTCATCAAACATATGGTCAAGCTAGATTCATTCTAACTAAGTTAGTTAAGTGTTTCAACTTTTCCAATTGTAAATGTCTATTACATACATGTTTTATACCAATTTGGGTCCAATTACAAAATAAGTAAAATTATTTCAGAAAAGCAATGTTACAATAACTCCTACTCTTTTTAATGATATTTATTTTAAAAATATAATAATACCCTTTTGTAGAGCTCAGAGTCAAGAATATTCTCATATATATTTAAAGTGTTTTAATTAGACAATAAATTGTAATTAAAAATACTCCAAGTAGGTATTTTAATAATCAAGAAGATATTGATTCAAAGAAAGAAAAAAATTGTAAATCATATCAGAAAATTTTGAAAAATATATGGTTCATAAGAGGAGAGAGTCCTCTTGGACAATATATATATATATATATATATATATATATATATATATATATATATATATATATATATATATATATATATATATATATATATATATATTTTGTTAGGTTATATTTATGATGAAAAATATTGTGGGAGATGCAAATTGTCAATTCTAGGTGAGTTAGAATTTGAATTGTCATAAAAGAGAAAATATAGGTCAAAAACCATTTTTTCTTTTTTCATACACTGACTATATATGGCATTTATAACATATTTTGAAATTAGAGGAGATTTTTTTATTCACATATAGTTTTTCTTTGGGAACTTAACAGCCTAATTTTTTAGTATTTTTCAAATTAACTGAAAAATCATCTTTAATTTTATTTTTTAAATACCAATTCTTGTGCAAAAACATTATTATAAATAATAAACATAAACTTGATGCATTTTTACACATTTCATCAATTTACATCATTTCCAAATTCCAAACAAAAATGTCACTTTTATGTTGTTCAAGTTGAATAGTTTTGGTGTTATCCTTTTCCTTTGTAAAAGCGTGACATAGGTTTTTGTTTTTACCCACTATATAGAAAGATCTTTACATTCTTCAATTGTAGTCACCAAAATATCATATGAGTGTGGCAGACTTTCGAGGATCTTCTCCACTACTTTTCTATCTATGACATCTTCATCGTAGGCTCTTAGTTTATTTACTACATCCATGGCTTGAGACATGAATTGATATATAGTCTTTGTATCCTTCATTTACAAGGTTTCAAACCATTTCCTCAAAATGTGTAGCTTAGTATTCTATACTTTATCAATTCCTTGATATGTTGTTGCAAGTATCTCCCAAGAATGATTTGCACTATTTGTTACTGATATTTTGGAAAAAAAACTATATCTTCAACTCCATTATGTAGATTCCATAGGGCTCTAGAGTCCTTCATTTTTCTCTCTATATTTTCATTCTTTTGTGCATTTTTCATTTGTTCTATTTCATTTGTACTGGGTTCCTCATGTTTCACAACTTCCCAACAATCTAAGTTCTTCAAATAGATTTTCATTTTAATTGTCCACATGGCATAATTTTTGTCATACAATATTGGTCCTTGTGTGATAGGATTACTTGGGTATGTCATGACTATTTGTATCTATTTACCCTTTTCATGAGCTAAACACCAAGATTTTTCTGCCAAAAAAATACTCACAAACTTGATTACCTTGATTTTCTCTTCTACTGAGATAAATGTGGCCCTGGGACATTTTTCAATAGTAACTTCTATCTCTATATATTAAACACAACTAGTTTACCTTCTATTTGTATAGGGTAAGAACATGACTAGTTCACCCAAATATTTTATTGACTTCAAATTGCTATTCTAGGAAGCACATTTTCTCTATCAAGCTCTTGATCTTCTTCATCTTAACCCAATCAACCACTGGATTTAAACCATTAGCTCTGATACCATATCATATTTTTAAGGTTATGTGTGCTATATCACAAGAGTGGAAAATAGAGAATGCAATAGAGTGATAATTATCTCTATTTTAGAATGTAGAAACAAGGCAGGGTATAAAACTATAAAATAGATTAAGAACAACAAAATAGAGAACTTGGATCTCTAGAGGAAGTGAAAATATTATCTCTATTATATTCACTATATAATATATATTTACATGATATCTATTAGATCTAAAATACAACAATAAAAGAGCACCATGTTTTAAAAGTTAAATTTGACTTTACAACTATTTAAACAAATTATATCGTTGGAGTATTTTTAATTTTATCTTTTTTGTTTTTCAGCTCTCCTCTTCCCTTGTTGACTTTCTTTGACTTCCCTTTCCTCACTTTCCATGCCCCCTATTCTCCTTCCCTTTTTATCCCTATTGAGATTGGCTTGGTCTGCATCTTACATTTTTCCTATTCTACATTCTCTTTCATCCTAATGATGGACCCCGAAGTTTGATATGAAAAGTTGATGCTAAAAACAAATACACAATCAAAAACCAAAAGTCTATTCATGCAATATAAATAATTTTTTAAAATTTTGTTGGTGATTGCACCTACCTAGTCCAATCTATGAAATTTAAATTACATATTCTTGTGGATTTTCTCAATCGAATCCGTTAGTCAATAAATGAGTGAGATTTATCATGGTTTATTCATGAGAATTTACTTTTAGTAATTTTCTTTATTTATTGTTACCTTAATCTTTTGACATTTTTTGCACAATTGGGTTAAATATAGAAAGTCAACATAGGAATTAAAATATATTGCATTGGTAAATTTGCATGGACATATTATACTTATTAAATCTAAAAATTTAAAAAGATGTCAAGTGTGTTTATTTCTAGACTGAAAAGTTTGGAACCAACAAAGGCCTCCTTGTGAACATTCACATTTATCTTCAATTGAGCCTCCATGTAGCTTTACCATGACTAATAATAACCTTGAGAGTAACTTCCTCACTCTTTCAAGAGGGAAATTTGCATCTCAAATTCCTAGTAATTGACTTGTGTAAAAACAACACTAAATAGAAGTGAGGCTAGAAGGAGGATATGAAGGAAGAGTTTTCATTATTATATATACATCGAATAAGTTTGATCTTGGGAAAATATAGCTTCAATTAGTAGGCTTCCTTTTTTCTTCCATAGTAATGGACAAAATGCTATGAATTATGTAAGGATTTGTAATGATCTAATGCTTTTTCTTAAAATTGAACATGAAGATGTTGTTTGTAGTCTATCTGCAGGACATTCCAATGTATAGTGCTTCAATGGTATGTGAGACTTCCATCCAACTCTATTTTCTCATGGATTGAATTAGAAAATTCATTCTTAATTCAATTTGATCCTAATATGAGTGCACAAGATTCATTGTTTGATTTTTCTACTATAATGATGCCTCAAGAGTCTATTGACCAATTCAATCATAGATCTATTCTCATGTATCAAAGGGTTTGAGATTCAAAAAGGATGGTGCATAATTTAATATTAAATGAAAAATATCTATGGTGTTTGGATGTCTCATTTGCAAGAACAATTAGATCTTTTTGTGAGATTAAATTTGCATGATGCATTTAACAAGGATCTTTTCTTAGCACAATGTCAATGTGACATTACAAAAGGTACAAATAGTCCAAATGGTAGTTTTAATACACAATTGACTGAATGTTTCCAATCATACAACCCTATGTCAACCTAGTCAATACATCAAATCAGTTGTAATAATCTCATTCTACAAATTACAACTTTCCCAATCTCCAAATTATGCAATCAGCCAATAGAAAGAATTAGATCAGTTACTTTAAGGATTATAATGGGAGTCAAAATTTCCATTCTACAACCTTGGATGCAATTATTTTGCCTCCCAATGATGATCCTTTGACTATATTTTCATATTCTTGTTATACTCCAGTGCCCAATACATTAAATCATGATGATATTTCAAATGAGAATATTGTTAACCAGTCATATGAACATGATATATTGTCCAAAAATGAAGATGAAATGGGTCTAAAATCTTATTACAATCAAGATATCAAGTTACCAAATGATTTTTCCACAAATATTAGTTGTGAAGTACCAAGAAAGGATGGCCAAGTCAGAGAGAATGAGACATATTCCATGATGCCCTAGAAATATTTCCATGAAGGATCAACAAGTAAAAAATCTTTATCATCTTCACAAGGTAATTTTGATAACTCTTTTGAGGCCAAGAAAGGTTCAAATGATGAAGATACAAATACTCATAATCTATGTAAGGTAGATATTCTTTTTGAACAAAGTAGATTCAATGAGATGTTCATAGGGTTTAGAAAATTGCATCTCATATGCAAGTAGTTTTTCAGATTTGAAACAAATTATGCATGCCCAAACACAAATCTAATCACCACTATAGTTTGGCTTTCATTTCTTCACAAATGCTGCTAAGCCTTCCAATCAATCTTTTGAATTCAATACTTTAGCATAAAAAGTTTCCTCAATAAACATTCCTAAGCAGGTGTTAACATCACAACCTTGATCAATATCAACTTTGGCCATTTTTATAGCCAAGGGCCCCTGGATTGTATTCACAATATTATGGAAAGCATGTTGTCTACAGTGCAAAATGGAATCTAACTTTTTAATGAGATTTCAACATTTGATAAGATGTTTTTCAACAACTGACAAAAACATGCCTATTACCTTCTGGTTGATATCTCAAGAAATCTCAAAATCCTTTGAGTATGCGTCTCCTGTTGTGACGCAGTGGTCTACACATCCTGCACTTCCATACAAATTCATGCTCATTGATAAAAAAAATAATCATCATTTTTATCTACTTCATTTCCATCCTATAAAAGTAATGGACAAACAATAACAATATTTCATATTACTCCAAACCAAACTCACTAAGAAATTAGGTCTTACCCATGGCCAATGTCTGTTTCCCATCAACCTTGCAACCAGTGTAAATAAGATATGTTGCCTGCGACCTACCTATTAATCTTGGAAGACATTGTGCCCCACCTGCATTGAACAATTATTTCCATGAGGACAAAAATGGTATCATTGTTGATCTCTAAAATATCAGCTTATGTCTACAATATACTACATGGTATCACATAGTGAAGTGTTGCTCTTTAGCAAAAGTGAAAACATTTTAGACTCTTTGGTAACATTCATATACATTATTACAGTATTAACCTAATATTGAGAAATGCCATATCAACCACAGTTTTTCTGCATAGGTAGCTTTCAATTGAGTGTCCAACTTTGGAATATGTCATAGGAGACAATAATTTGAAGAGTTTTAATTTTAAACAAACTAAAATTAGTTACTACATTACCCAGTTATGCATCTCTGGCTCTGAAACCCCCAGTAATTAGATAATTTTTTTCATTAAATTAGTTTTCTGATGTTTTCCCCTGATTTTTTTCTAATGTCTGCAGCAATTTTGAAATTTTATTTTATTAGTCCTAAAAAATCTTTATCTTTTGATTTACCATAGTTTTGATACTATGCCACGATCTATTCACTCAAATTCCACAATCTACTAAAAACTATTTGAAATCCAAGTACAAAGAGGGTTTGGATGTAATTATCTTCCATAGCAATCAAACAAGGTCCATGGCAACTCTGGGTCCATGAATCTGAAATTTTCAAACTTTTCACACTATTTTCCCTTTAATATCAAAGTTAGTTTCAGAAATCTAAAAATTTCAATCCCCACACTATTTTAACTTAAATTTACTGTCAAATTTAGAAATCTGAAAATTTTAGTCTTAACACTATTCTCACTTAATATCACAAAATTTCTTTGAAAAATTCTTTCAATGAAAGATGATGCAATCTCTTGGAGACTATATTTGGTAAACTTACTCATCAAGCAACATGTTATAAGCAATACCAAATAGGCTACGAAGGCTGAGAAACATAAAAAAAAATTCCTTCTATAAAATTTTAAGTCCTAATCAATAAGTGTCCATCGATGATTGTGGGAAGCCTCATTGTAGAGCATTTCCATGATAGGATCACCCTTTATCTTTTGAGCCTTATTGACATTGTGAGTCGACACATACATATTTGAATTGAACTTATTGCCTCATGCATATAAATAAATATTTTGTACAATTCTATATGAAATATTTTCTCTATAAATGGAGCCAATGGAACAACTAATTTACAATTATTCATATTTTGGAAGGTGAAATACATTATGCCCAAAATAAACATATCCTGTATAAAAAACTAAGTGTAGATTGATGGTGACTAAATAAATTAATGACTAATGACAAGGTGATAATGACATTATTTTATCTTTAATTAGACTTCCTTGTTTTTGTTTTTACCATATGAAAGGCACAAAAGCCATTCACCCTCCCAAAGATGGCATGGAAGTACTCTTTTTCTTCTTACAAATGTACATTAGGTGCATAAGATTAACATGGTATTTCAGTCTGTTTCACATTCACTCCATTAATATTTTCCACTTGTAAAAACATTATCAAATTTAAATATTTATAAAAAATATATTTGAGGTATTGTTAGAAGATGTAGTGACAAAAATTATGTGCTTATGTCAATTCTCTATTGCAAGAAAAAAATGTGTAACATTAAATTTTTTGAATGCCAAACTTTTTGTGGATGTTTTAGGGACTGTGGCTGGGAATTATCTGTGGCAATTGTGTACAATCAATTTTATAGACTAGGAACCAAATTCAAGTAATTTCAATGAGACTTTTGTTACAGCATTAAATATATTGGTATGTGGTCACTTCTTTTTTCTTGATAGACAAGTTTTATGGTTCCAAAAGTTTGACTGGAGAATTATAATGTAACTATTGTATAGCTTGTTTTTCAAATGAAATCATTCTTCTAGTGTAGCAGAATATTTAATATAATGTCATCTACTACATCTACTTGTTAGTGCAATTTCAATATTCTTCCTCTACTACAAGAAAAAGTGTTTTTAGGGCCTTACATATTTCTTTCTTCCTATGGTTCTTGCTGGCCTCATTAGTTTTAGGGATTTGTCCTTGGATGATGTGGGTAGGGCTGTGCAAATTACAAAGGTCTTAAGTTTTAACAGTCATTATTTATGTATTTGTTCTTTGGACACTCTGGCCCATTGTTTCACTTCATACTTCAACAAAAAGTACTAGCATATATACTCGTTCATGTTTGTTCACATACTAATTGCTTATAAACATAGAGTTGTAGATTTTCTTTAAGCTTTGTCTTAGGGATTAGGAGCTTTTCTTTGGTAGAACTACATACCACCTAGATAAAAGGAGAGTGTTTTGCCTTTAAGGTCTAGTCTCTTGTTTAACTATAATATTATATATATATCCGATCCATAGCAAGTCAAAAACAAGAAATTGGTCTTTTTAACTTCTTTTTTGTTTGGGATTTTTAGTGTGATTGATCATTACCTATGTAATCTAATGTGTTATTTTTTTCTTTTTGCATAAATGTATTGATAAACTCAAAGAAGGGGATAAAGTTAATGTGTTAGATCCATATGATGGTGTTGTTGTGGGTATTGGGCAGATTCACTCCTTGTCTATTATACATGGAGTCAACTTGAAAAGAACTGGAGATGCAAATATAAACATTTTAAAGGTCACAAGTAACGTACCCCTTGCTTATGAAGACAAAATAGATGGGGCTATTCATCTAAAAGAGAAAGAGGGAACCTTCACATAGTGGCCACTAAAGTATTTGGCAAAAATGACATAGTTGATCAACAAGTTTATTATGTGTTATTTGTTAGAAATTTTGGGTCACTGCTTTATATTACAATATTTTGAATGTGTTGTTTAGAGATTTTAATCATCAAAGTGTATTTGAAAGAGTTGGAAACTCTTAGACAACTTTGACATTTTTTATTATATTTACGTATATACTCTTTAGACAACTTTGACATTATAATTTGATATATATTTGCATTAATTTTTCTTATTGGAGATTACCTTTATTTATCACCATGATGTTGAATCAATCTTTTAATTCTAGTCTATCGTAGCTTGTTCATGTGTAATAATCTTATTTTCTTTTATGATTTAGTTCATGTCTAATATTATTATTTTTTTGTATTTTAAAATTTATTAAATTATTCATTCTGTAACTACATTTACTACCAAATAACAAAAATAACCAAATAAACTACCAATTAAATGACCAAATAAACTACCAAATGACCAAATAAATGACCAAAGAAACTACCAAATGACCAAATAAATGACTAAATAAATGATCAAATGATCAAATGACCAAATAAACTACCAAATGACCAAATAAACTACTAAATGACCAAATGACCAAATAAATTATCAAATGACTAAATAAATGACCAAGTAAATGACCAAATAAATGACCAGATAAACTACCAAATTTCTAAATAAATGACCAGATAAACTACCAAATGACCAAATAAATGACTAAATATATGACCAAATTAATGACTAAATAAATGACTAAAATAGTTTAGTCATTTGGTCACGAGATAAATGACCAGTAATAAACTACCACTGGTCATGTGACCAAATTTGGTCATTTATCTACAATTTTTGGTAGTTTATTTGGTCACATATTGTTGTTTTTGTACTAGTGTTTGTTAGCCATAGATCTTCATAACAAAATTTATCTTTAACCTCAAAATTATCCATATTTGTCCAGCTCATCATCTTGAGTTAGCAATCAAATATTCCATTTTATTTATTTCATTTGGTCAATACCGTGATGTGTCAGTAACTTCTAACTTAGTTAACACTATACTCAGTATACACTATAGTTTCTCGGTGTACATTGTTTCAACTGGGTGTATACTAAGTTCTTTATTTACCAACCACATAAAATTGTTCATTCTTGATCTTCAATTCTTAACAAAATTATGTTATAAAATCAAATCACTAACATAATTTTATAGATTCATCAATAAGTTACCCAATAAATACCATACTCATATTGTGCTCATACATCTCATCTTCATGTTAATATCTCATTACCTCACCATTATTTCCTTCTTCAAATGTTTTCAACTATCATGATAAGTACAATCAAAACTAGTTGACATTGAAATAAAAATATAACAACTGATTTAATATGTCACATATACCTTTGTATAACAATCTCTTCCTTTCAAGTATTCAATATGTTGTAGTATAACAATCTCTCCCTTTGTCATTGATGGAAACACAATATGAAATATGTCATGGAATACAAAACATTTGTCTACAACTCTATCTGTGTATGTGTGTGTGTGTGTGTGTGTGTGTGTGTTATGACTCGACAATCTCTCCCTAGCTTATACATTTAATATGTTTAATCACTACAAAGCATCAATGTCTCTCCCTTTTGGTTTTCTTCATTCCTAACTGATATCTCATGTATCTTCAATATTTTTTGATCATATCTCTTTCTACATATAATCTATTTCCCTTATTCTATTTCTATTTATTTCATGCAATCTCTTTCCCTTTGACAATAGTTCCAAAAAGAAATCAAATCTTCAGTAGCCAAATCAGTATTCCTATTGTTTAATGAAAATTCATGTACTTTTCATGTACAAATATGCAACTTCATCTTGTTTTTCATCTTCACAACCTTAGGAATCCCAAAGTGTGAACATCGGGCATCAAGATCATTAGATCTTCTGATAAAGTATAGGTTGATGTAACCTCATATCACCTTAGTGATTATTAGATAGGGGATAGACCCCTAGTCTACTTCTCAAGTATTCAAATGTGTCCTTCAGTAAGGGTTTTATGAATATATCAGCAAGTTTCTCATGTGACTTCACATATTCCAATCTGACTTGCTTTTCTCAAACTTGCTCCCTCGAATAGTGATAATTAATGTGTGTGTGTGTGTGTGCGCGCTTTTTTATTTACATGAATCAATAGATTCTTTAAAATATTAATAGAACTTGTGTTATCACCATAGTTTATCACTGGATTAGTGATCTCATAATTCATACCTTCCAAAAATTTCTTTATGCATGCAATATTTGAACAAGTAGTAGCAAGAACAACATATTTTTCTTCTGCAGTGGATTGAGAAATGCATCCTTGTTTCTCACTTATCCAAGGTACACTTAATTGGTCTTTAGAATCTAAACTTTAGAATGTTAACAAGGTTAATACTATTAACATGGTAAGCTATCATAAATAGCTAACATTGTAGCTCTAACCAAGTAGAAATTTTACTGCAATAGTGAAGTTTTGTGGGTGTCATCCCCATAGTAGTTTTTATCCTCTAACAAGGATTTTTGTGATACCAAAATTATTGTGTTATGAGTTTTGTTTCATGATATTATTTTATAATTTTTATACGTTGTTATATACAAAGCTATGAATTCAGTGAATGGCTAAGAAAGTTAGTTTAAAAAAATGGAGTACCGATTTACCCCTCCCCTCTTATTTTTTAGATTTTCATAATTAATTCAAAAATTGGTATCAGAGAAAAGTCTCTTATCCAAAAGTTTAACCACTTGAGAGGAAAGATTTGAAGAGATGGAAATCTATAGATATGGAAAGATGATTGATAACATGAACATGAAAGTGAGGATGGCTAATGACTAGATTGATGAATTGAGGAGAAAACTGAAGCTTTTCTCAACAAGAGAAAGGAGCTAGCACATAAATTCAAGGATACACAAGATTAGGTTGAAGAACTTGAAGAACTATCAAAGGGAATTATTTCTAATGAATCTGAAGATGCAATATTAGAACTGACTAACAAGAACATAAATAGACTAAAAAGAGAACAAGAAGCTCAATCGGTAAGAATGTGTGGAGTTCTAGAACAAAAAGGAAAAGTTGAAGATGAAAAAATAATGGTTGAAGGTGACAGAAGAAAAATGAGTGCAAGGATGAATGAGAAAGATGGAAAAATACTAAGGTTGACCCCAATTCACTACAACTTGATAGATCAACTAGTCGGTGCTAATCAAGAGATTGCAAGAAAATTTGAAGAGATTACTAGATTGTGATATGAGAGTGAACATTTGAAGAATGAACTCAAATTTGAAAAGGATGCAAATAAATTCTTGAAAAGGAATGAAGAAACATTGAGGATATTGGATGAACAAATAAGAGGTCAGAGACAATCGAGAGATACTATTAGACTTGGATTTAATGAAAAGAATACCAGTAAGAAGGGAGAGCCCTCAAAATAAGAAGCCAACCAAAGTGTTGCTACCCCACCTAAATCAAGGAAGCCTACTTTCGATCATTATGGAAAACTAGGTCATATAGCTAATGTCTACAAGAGAAAAAGAGGTAATCCATCGAGCATTCCTAAGTTTAATGGTTATTGTTATAATTGCAATAAGTATGGTCATAAGGAATTTGAGTGTAGAATGAGGATTGCTAACAATTTAAGGAAGCCAAGATTTGATGGTTACTACAATAATTGTAACAAATATGGTCACAAGTGTAAATAATGCAAGTTGCAAAGAAAAAATATAAAATGGGAACATAAGTGTTAGAATACTGAAAATAACCAACAAGGATCATATATACCATGGGACTGCAATACAAGAATTACATGTACTGCATGTGGGAGATATGGTCACATTTCTGAAAATTACATTTTGATGCATGGAAGGAACAATATAAGATCATGGATAAATTCTAGAATAGCTTGTTTTCATTTTCACAAGGTTGGTAACCTAGCCAAAGACTCCAAGTACCAAGGAAAATCCCCAACCAAGGAACAACAAACTAAAAAATATCAAGTTATTATTGATGAGGTAAGAGATCGAATGAATAGAACATGGAGAAGAAACTCTCAAGATGATAGAACTAAACTTGGAAAAGAACTTGGAACAACTAATGACATTGCATCCTCTTGATCGAGTGAACCTATCTTCACCTAATTGTTCAAAGGAATGTGTATGATCTAATAAAAAAAATCTATCTTAAATTGGTTCCTAATAATTGTGCAAAGATGCATATTAGCATATTAAGATTCATTTGGATATATGTTGTGAAGTTGGAATTTCATATTTTGATTGGTAAGAGTATATGTTATTTTGTTCTACTTGGTGAAAATAAAGTATATTTGGTAATTGGTTAAAAGGGAGTTGGTATAGAGAATTTAATGCTAAAATTATAGTCATTGGAAACCCTAAATGAGGAAAAGCTATTTAAATAGACCCTTTGTTGTTTTATTTTCACCTTACACTTTCATGAGCATTTGAAGCACTTTAAAGATATGAGACTACCAAGAGCATTTGAGAAATCAATTGAGAAGATCTAAGCATTTTCAAGCACATTCAAGTAAGTACAAAATCCTATTGTTGTGGAGAAGATTGACCCCATCAATGTAAAGTATAAGCTACCACTAGTTGTATCAACTGAAACTGATAAATCTAGATGCCTATCTTTGATCCCATCGAGAATTATTCTAATTGAAGATGTCCATGCCTTTATACATTTTAAGATAGTGGACATTGGCCAAGCAGAGATCGACACATCATACCAGATCTTTTTGTAAATGGGAAGTTGAAATATGAACATACATATTTGGAGACCAAGAGTTTGGTCCATAACATGCATGTTTTGATTGTATTCAAGAAGGAATGGATGAGGATTATTTTGAGTTAGGTACACAATCACTTCATGTGGCTCGATGCACCTATTAAAAAAAAGAAAAAGTACTATATATTGTAACAAGCTATTCAATCAATGATACACCAAGAGATCATAAGAAAATAGATAAGAACAAAAATTTTGTGCTTAGTCAAGTTAAATAGGATGGAAGATGTTTGAATTTATCTACTTTTGATGATCTTGAGTTAAGATTCACGAGCAATATAATATCCTACTAAATCTTCTTGTCATCTTGGGTAGATAGTGTACCTTGTGGAGTTGTTGATATATATTACAATATTGTGAAGAGAGACATGAAGGTAGATCTGTGTGAGATCTTGTTGAAATAATTTTATGATCAAATGAATACAATCAAGAAGGCAAAGACAAATACTTTGAATTTTGGATCACTACTGGTATGCATATTTTCCCACTCTCATAACTTCTTTCCATTAATCGATGATGTAGTGTGGAATGTGGACAAACCAATAATTTATCAAATAAATGAGTTTATTCTAATTTTGAGAGATAAATTTGGCATGGTTATGAATGATTATTTCTAAAAATTTTAAGCTAAAATGCATAAATTTAGAGTTTTTCCCTAGCTAGTGGAAAAATATAAGGATACTGTATGTTTTGAAGTTGATACCAGTAATTGTATAGTGATGGTTATGGAGCCTAGAACCATGTGGTCACCACCTCTGCGCTATGAAATGGATATTGATGCCACATCATTAAAAATTAAAGGTTTATTAGAGAAACTAGTTGAAATAAGAGCCAATCGGTGTGGCACTTATGAAGAAGTAAAGAACAAAATCAAACTAGGTATATTGATACCTAAGGTTTTAAGGAAAACAAGCAAGATGATTAGTAGTTTATCAAAAAAATTATGTATTGCTGCTAAAGAAGATGAAAGTGGTCCATTATCTATTAAGGGGAAGAAAATGAAAATGAAGAAGGAGACCCCTAGCCCAATCAGTGCAAGGACATTAACTAGGTCTTCTTCCACACTGAGAGAGAAAAATAAATTAGAGATAGAACAACAAAAGCCTAAAATTTGCATGAGAGAAAACAAGGTTTTTGGTATACCAAGAAGGAATTTGAAATTAGAAGAGGATAGTGAAACTAAATCTGAAGATGTAGCTCAATTCAAAGTTTAGCAAAATCAGTCGCCAAAACTAAGGAACTTAGATGAGTCACTTAATGCTCTTAAGAAATATGGAGGTTATTCAAGAATAGAACAAGTTAAATATGAAACAAGAAGTGATGAAGAGAAATAAAATATTGAAGAAGCAATTGTGTTGACACCGCACAATTTTAGGACTACTCTGGTTGAGATGGCCAACTAAGTATCAGATGACTTATACACAATGATAGATGCAAGATAGAAATATGCCTTAGCATCTGAGAAATAAATGAGGGAGAGATCCATAGCTATAATTTTTCCTGAATTATCCACAAGAGGAATTAAAGAAGCATTACATGAATATTCTAGGAGATTCCTAGTCAAGGGAAGAGCACTAAGGATAATAGTTGGTAAACTTGACAAAGTTAAAAAAGAGACAAATGATTTATGGAGAAATATATTCTTTCCCAACCTATTGACATAAATCAAGGAACCCTAAGGGAAGTCATATCCTATTGATTTCACTATAGATAAATAAGTTGTCATCATTAAAGATATAACATATAAAAACCCAAAAAAGGATATTGCAGATGATGAAAATGTAATGGAAATCGAGGCCAAGGATACTGAAGAGTTGAATGAACTAATGATTAAGAAAAAGAAAATTGAATGGATGTAAATCTTGTGATTGAAAAAATACTAAATTTTGGACTGAGATTGAAGAATTTATCTCAGAGGTTACAAAAGATGTTCAAAAAAATGTGGAAGGCCCCACAAAACTAGAAAAGGAGAAAGGAAAAAAGACACTTCAGAGTAAGTCACTCCTACTGAGACCACTGATCCGAACTAGAAATAAGAACAAGTGAAAGAAAATGAAAAGGATAAAGAAGGAGAGAAGAAAGAAGAAAGATAGGAGAAGTAGGAAGGAAAGAAACAAGAGCAGAAGAAGGAAGGAAAACAAAAAGAAGAAAAAGATGATAAAATTGAGGATACTACTACCACCACAACTTCTGATGTGAAGTTATCTACTGGAGAGAGTGCATAGGCCACATAGAAGAAATCAAAGAAGAGGAAGCATGAGAAAGAGAAGGTTGATTTGAGCCAACTTATTATAATACTGAAGGTTGACATCTCCACCATGAGCCCCAAGGAATTATATGAGTTTAGAGATTTACTCAAGAGGAAAGTTGCACAAGACAAATTTCTTGCAAATAAGAAGAAAAAAAATGTGTTAGAGTATGTAAAGGAGATACTACAAGAGATTGTACCTAAGGCTCATATAAATGAGAAAGGAAATATATACAATCAACTAAGTGAACTAGCAAGCCAAATCAATAAACCGGGTATTGAGACCACATTATATTTGATGCAAGTGCATAGGAAACAAATGGAGAATAAGATCATTGAAGATTTACTTCAATCAGTAGCACTTGACAAGGTAACACTTTATGTACTGATTACCAAGTTGGAAAAAGAATTACAAGATATTCTTTTATTATTTTAGAAAATGTGTTTAATTTCCAATTTCACAAAGGGCATAAAAGCTAAAGATGAAAATGTTGAGAGGGATTTGACTGAGCAGCTAGCCAAGATAACAACCAAGCTTAATAGTTTTAAGGTATACTATCAAAGGTTGAAGCACCTAATGAGAGTGAAACATGAGTTAACGAAAGAGAAAAATTAAATTAGGATGGAACTCATGGAGCTGAAAATATTTTTGATACCACAAATTGAGTCATTGTGAAAACATGTGGATAATAATAAAGACTTGGTAAATACCCTGAATGTAAGTGCTATAGATAGCATGATAAGTCTAATAGCTGATATAAGTCAGAAGATTATAGTGTTATAGACACTCAAGGATTGATGGTAGGCATCACTGAAAGATACATAGGAAAGATATAAATTTATTTTTTCCAAGATCTCTTAACCAGATAAATAGTAAGTAATTATTTTTATCAATTTTGTTAAAAAAGGGGGTATATATAAAAATAAATAAAAGGGGAATGGTAGATAAATGGGTAGACATATATTGTTGTCTAAGTAAAATAAAAGATGGATAGATATACATATAATAAGTATTGCCACAGGAGGATCAATATACTTTACCAAGGAATATATAAGGACATAAAATTTTGATGACTTTGAAGGTTTTTAACAAAGATACCAAACTAATGCAAAAGGGGGACATTGATACTCCTATAGAGTTATTTTGTTTTCATTAGTTTTGATTAAGTCATATAGATTGCCAAAGTCATTTGGTAAAGAATGAAAGTCAAGTTGGTAAAAAGAAATGAAGGAAAGACAATTTTGACAGAGGAAAAGGAAGTCAAGACGCCAAGTAAGGAAAAATGAGTACTGAGCTACAACATCTACTAAACTGAGAGAAGATCCATGTTCCTGAGAAAAATAAAAATGTATTACAGAGCATAACCGGATGACAAAAGGAGAATATACAGATACATTGAATCTAGACACCAAGTAGAAAATAGTTTACAAATATTGAGGAGTTTGTTTGATAGAACATTGGAGATTTAAATATAATGATTTTGTACATGATTATAATGTGAGATTCTCTAATGAGAATTAAATATGATATATGCATTGGAGAAGTAACCAATGCTAGCACCGCTTAGGGAGAAGATTCTAGATTGCTTCCACTACTTCTAGATTTAAGTACAAAATAGATCAAAGTCTAAAAATCAGAGAGAGAGAGAGAGAGAGAGAGAGAGAGAGATGTGAAGGAGAATTTGTCGAAAGTAGGTGATGAGGAGAGAAGCCAATGAGTAACAAAGCAGTAAAGAGAAGAGTGTTAATATGATACAGAGTTCAATCTACCAAGTACAAAGTTGATATTGTGAGTAAATAATAGTATGAGGTGAATTATTATAGAACATATTTAGTCTGATAAGCATAATTTGATGCATATTTTATAGACAAGTTTATGTACTAATTAAGTGTGTAATCAGAATTGTAAAAGATCTTAACCAAGTGGATCCTAACTGGACTTATATTGTAAATCCTTTAACAATGTACAACTCTTAGATTAGAGTTGTAAAATCCTTTAGCAAGGTATACTTAATTGGTCTTTAGACTCTTAACAGGGTTAATACTCTTAACAGGGTAAGCTATCAGAAATAGCTAACATTGTATCTCTAACTAAGAAAACTTTTTACTATAGTGGTGAAGTTTTGTGGGTACCATCCCCACCATAGTTTTTATCCTCTAACAAGGATTTTTTTGATACCAAAATCATTGTGTTATGATTTTTATTTCATGATATTAATTTATAAGTTTTATTTTTTTATATGTAAATTTATAAATTTGATGATGGTTAAGAAAGTTAGTGAAAAAAATTGGATTACTGTTTCACCCCTTCCCTCTTAGTACTTAGCTTTTCATAATTAATTCAACACAAAGATCAAGGGTATGTACTAAACTAAAAATAAAACTTTAGATTCTACAAATATTGTGTTCTTTCTCAAGGACTTCTTGCTAAAATTGAACATTATGTGAAGGCAATGGAAAGATAAGTTATAGTGATAGGCTATGATAGGAAATAAATTTAGGATCCCGCAAACAATCTTGCATCAAAAATTTGAGGGAATATTATATATGTAATTAAATTTATTTGTGTAGATGTCCTAATAGGAGTTGGTATTTTCTTTGGTTCACACCAACAAAAATATGCATTTGAGGCTTTCTCCAGAATGCTTGACAACAACTATAAAGATTTATCAGAGCTCTCATATGGATGAACTATAATTGGTTCACTCTGGAGGTTGGTAGTATTGGAGGATGGAGTAATTTCCATCTCAAGTTAGCTTCTCACTTTGAGATGATTCTTGTATGAGAAGCATTTTTGGGTTTTCTTTCATGCTTGTATTTTATTATTTTTAATGTTGACATTTCAAGAATACATATTTTTTGAAGATTCATTTTGGATATAGGTTTCAGATTTGGTATTGTGCTTAATATAGATTTCTTTCAAGTGAGATTGAGAGTATATGATCAAGAATTATACTCTTTTTTGGTCACTAGACAATGATAGAGATTTGTTGCATCTCTTAGGGATCATTATTGAATAATTCAAGGCTCTATGATTTGAGAGTTCGGGACTAAGAGCTTAACAACACAAGTCAGAGCTACACCTTTCTGAGGGTTAAGAGACAACTTTATGGAGCCTTGCATGATGTAGGATCAAGTAATTTAGATGAATATTTTCTCAAATATGTAATCATATTATGTAATCAACATGTTTTTATTTGTAATCCTTAAGGGGAGTCCCTAAGGCAAGGTTATTTTAGGATTGATGTAATAAGGTGGGGAATATTGGTGTAACTTTATGATCTACTTTAACTATTGTAGGTGTTAGACAATTATGTATTACATTATTTGGTTGGTAGCTAGTTTCAACAATAAGTTTGTCAACTAATTCAACATTGATTTAATTTATACCCCTATATATGTAATGGTGAATGTAATATATCAATAAAGCATTCACCATTTTTTTCTCTCAGTATCGTGTGCTCCTGTTATATAGACACCTCTTGGTGTAATAAATGAAAGCATGAAAAATAAAACCTACACTAAAATAAATAAATAAAGCATATCCAACTAAGAATTAAAAAATAATGGAATCCAACTACAATTAAATTGTATAAAATTAAATTATTTGAACCTTTACTAAAAATCATATTAGATATTGTACTCTTTATGAGCTAGTGACATAACTTTCAAAGCCACTTTCGTTTAACATATAAAGGAGAATATTGATTATCCATAGTGTTGATGAGGTACTTTATGAGATGGTCTTAATATGATTTATGAAAACTAAATTTATATTTTGAATTAATATATTTGATAATGGAGATTAAGTAGTCTTTGTGAATATTTCTTTTATGTAGATATAGTCCTAAAGATATTTTATATAATTTCAATTAGAATAGGCAATAAAGATAATGAGAATCCATCAAACAATTTACTAAGTATTCTTATCGCTTGAGTACCATTATAAAATATTAGAAAATTTACAAAATATATATTACTAGTTAGCATATTTAATCTAGAAGTTAGTGTTTGAGCATAAAACTTATTAACCATAATTTGCTTCTTTATCGTGAACAATTGGTAGATTAATTTAAATTTTAAACATTTTTTTAATCTTTAAAACCATACATTCTACTTTTAAAAGATTGAGGTGATACAAAATAGTACTAAAGATTGACAACATGACACAAACCAAATAATTCAAATATAAGATTTATAGTGGAAATGAAATGCAATTTCATTGAATAAATCTACAATTGAGGACAAGAGTATAACATTGGAAAATAGATCATATACTCTATTAACCTCTTCTCCCATGCATTTATTTTCCATTTCTCCCAAAAATTTATGGCTATGTATAATTCTAATGAGGTTGTGAATTTTTACTTGCATTTTTGTATTCAATTTGTTGTCTTATGCCTAAAAATTTATCCCAAATGGTTGGAACAATTGGCATATTTACATTAATTTAGGGTAGTTTTATAGTTTAGATAAATAAATAATAATGTACATTTATTAGCTATAGGAAGTTGCATTCACAGAGGAAGTTATTCATAGGAAAATGATAGCTTCATATAGCCAATGTTATTGTAAAATTCAATTGTTGAACTAAAATCTAAACTTCATATTTTTTTCTTCATTTTCTTTCACATTTTTTATTGGAGCACCATGATCATGAAGGTCTTTTTTATGTTAGATTGTTTATAAAATTGTATACTACATGGTATATATAAGTATTTATCAAATATTAAGGATGTTTTGAAGATCTCTATCACCTATAATTAAAAAAATAAAGGATGATCAACTTAATTATTTAATTGATAATGGTTTAATGTGGTTTTTGAAGAGTTTTATATTGCATTTTATGAATCATATACACTCAAATGTTGCATGCTCATATTTCCCTAGATGAAGAGGATCTCATTATTTGGCTTCATAATCTATAGTAAAGTAACTAGCTTCTAATCACAAGTAAAAACCTTATCATATTAATAGTATTCTTTGATAATTAGAAAAGATTGTTTATTTCATTGAAGTTGTGGGTGTGAAGTTTGTTATTTTTTGTTGCATTGAAAATGAATGGAAGTTAGAATAGAATTGAAAACATAAATTATTTGTTTCTATCAAAATGGTGCCTCAAGTTTGAATCTCTATGCTATTATTTTTTGATGAACTAACCTTAACCATTAATTAAAAAGGATTAATACATAATTCAAAAAGAAAGTGTTTGGAGGATATAAAATTAATTCACAAAATAGTCAAATGGGTTGTGCCTGGATAGTGAAAAATTACATAAACATGGGCAGAGCCCAAAAGAAGAAAAAAAAACCTAACTAGATTATGTTGTACCAGCTAATGAAGGTGTATATGGATTATCCTTCTTTTCCCATACATTAGTGGGGTTAGGATTAGGTTTTGGGATAGACCAACAATCCGATGCCTCATCTTCCTTCTCATTAACCTTCCTTACTAGTGAAATAGCCAAGACAATCCAAGGGAAACAATTTCAAGAGGGTGGAAAACTAGAATTACCACCTGAACAAAGCCAACCTTTACTACCAAGAGAAAAATGAACACCACTAACAAAGGGCCATCCAAAGGTAGGACCACAAAGAAGTGGAGAAGCTAACCAATGATGAGAGAAATCTCTAATGTCATTGAAATGCTACCAAAGAGCTTATGAATGATGTGTGTGGGAACATCTAGCCAAGGTACTCTAATCATGATGATGTTCATGAGATGGTGAGAACCTTGCTTGATAAGCCCTAATAGTTTTGTCAAAGTATGGTGAAATATTCATCAACGAATTAAATTTGATATGCGGTGTTAAAAAGGAACAAAAAAGGAGTACATCAATCTCCATCACCACATTTGAAGAACATAGCACCATGTAATTTCTACTGCATTGAGGACCTCACAATGGAAGAGTAAGAGAATCTGATGCTAGAGTCACATTTTGAAGTTCTAGAGTTATGCTCTTATTTAACTTTAATTCAAAATGGGATGTGTTAGAACAAAAACCATGTTGAAGTCATTTCTTCAAGTCATAAAGAGTTAATGTTCTTGTATGACACTTGACTTCCATACCAACAACAATATTGTCAAGGAGGTTAACATCATTCCCTCTAAGCATCCAAGGAAAAAAATTACAAGATTGCAACTCATATAATGGAGCATATTTATAGAGAATAGGTCAAGGGAATATCATTGAAACTTTAGGAGGAAGAACAATAAAGACGCATGGACTTTGTTCCAAAGGAGTTGACCATCAAGAAATATGTGATTGAAGTTGACAAAGAAACACTATAGTCTCCTTCTTCTTTAGGAACATTTGATTTACTTGGATTCATTAGGTGGATCCCCCAATTGGTGGTTCTCTTAGTAAAACAACACAATATTATCTTTTTTTATTGGAAGTTGGAGCAATGGATCCATGATGATTTTTATAATCCTAAGCTAGCTTCTCACTCAATGATTATCTATTACATGAAGAAAAGACGGGGCTTTTCATCATGTTTGTCACTTCAAGGAGCAAGGGGAGTGATATTCTTAGGGGTACATTTTTTCATATTTAAATTTAGTTTATAATTTGTTGAGCACATGAGGAGATATTAGTCATACATGGAGGAGTTGTGGAATTTTGAAGGAAAGTTTATCTTGTATGTAGATATTTAATTGATGATTTATGTAAAAGAGGAGGGATTATTTCCACAACATTTGATGAGGTGTTAGACACACTCGAAGGAGATGATGACTTTCAAAAGAAAGGTGTCTTGTGTGCAACACTAGAGGAGACATTAAACACACTCAGGGGACATGAAGAATCTTGCAGGAAATTTGTTTCATAATGTATGGAGGGTGGGAGCACCTTTATTTTCTCTTATGTTGTACAAATAGTTGTAGATTCTATATTCAAAAGATCCACAAATATAGTCAATTTGGTGTTTCTTAGATTAGTGAGGACGATTGTTGAGAGCCCTTTATTGGAGTCTCTTTGAAAGGGTTGGATTTAAACCATGCCAATATTACACTCTTTTTAGATTAATATAATAAGGTGGGAATGTTAGGGTTTTCACATTAAATTGGGTTAGTTTTATAATATAGATTAACAAATAATAAATTAGGAATGTTAGTTATGGGAAGTTATAGTATCATAGGAAGCTATTCATATGAGATTAATGGCTCTATATATCCAATGTTGATCAATTTAAAAATCATATATTAAAGTCGACTCTAAACTTTATATATATATATTTTATTTTCTCTCATAGGAACACTATGCCATATTAATGGCATGAGCATGATCCCTTCACTTTCACCATTCCACATTTCTAATTGTTGCATTCCTAATTATATGAAGAAGAAGCCACTCATTAGTAACCTATTCTACTTTGGTTCTTGGTGGAAAGAATATCATAACTCTTACCTTTTTTTGTTTAACTTGTTTCTTTATTTCATTTATGTTACTTTTCAAAGATCGATATTAACTGTCAACATGTATATAATACTAGTGTTGATAATTGATATCATTAGTTTATGTTCAAATATTTAATTTTGATATGCATGAATTTAGACCATAACAATTAGTTGGAGTATATGTTTCAATATTCCAAGTTAGGTTATCACACTCAATTGATGAAAGTAGAGAAACCATTGGCCAAGCATTGATAAATCTTACAAAATGCCTAACAAGAGGTAAGAGGATCACTTGTCTATCATTCTAAAGTATAGGGATCAGGTAAGTACCAAGATTACTACTTTATAAATTCACAACCAAGAGATCCATATAGTTGTGATTTATACTTATGGATACAAAATTAGAGTTAAATGACCTTTAAATGATTCTAATATGTCTACACTATTGCACCCTTACACTTTGAAAACATTTATAATATTTCACGTACATGTCAACATAATAATATTATTATCTAGTTAGTTTAAATTATATATATGTATACGATCTTGTCTCCTTAAATAAACTTTTAACCAGTTAACAATTGTAACGATTAATGATTAAAAAGTTAATACTATAATCAGTCATTATTAAATCTACACAAACATTCGCGTTACAATTTTACCGTTGGATTTTGTATCTTTATCCAAATCACTACGTTACACTTCAAAAAGGTGAAAAATAAAGGATAGAAACGAAAAAGAAAAAGATAAGCTTACAGAGATGTGAAATGTAATGTACAAGTGCTTTTTAACATGCATCCGGTGTTTCTATTTATTCTGACAATATGAAATGCAGTCTCTATGCGACTGAGCCAAATATACGTGCACGGAAGACACCTCCCACTCATTTACAGATTAATCAAATCCCTGATTCTTACAAAAGAAAGAAATTCCTTCGGATAGAGAATGTTAAAAATAGTAACACAATGAGAAATGATTACAAGTATAGGCTAAACATATAGAGGGGCTTATTCGGAATAGTGCTTTTCAATCATAAAGCCAATCCAAACTGAAGTGTGCTTCCGCAATTTCAACTTTAAGCTCTGTAATAGAAATGTTCTTAGCCCGCAACCATTGCTTCCACACCTTCTCATCACATATAACAAGCTTCAGGGAATTCAGTTCGCAAACAGATCTTGGTAACCTCGTCAAACGAGAACATTCTCTCATATCGAGCTCATTCAATTTCTTTAATTGCCCAATTTCCTCCGGGAGTTCTCTCAGCCCCTCGCAGAATGAAATGTCTAGACATTCCAACTGCCAAAGTTTTCCTATCGACGATGGAAGCTCTTTTAGGCCTGGCAATGCCGACAACTTTAACATTTTCAGAGAGCTCAGATTCCCAAGGTCATACGGCAACTTCTGAATCAAGTGGCAGTTGGTAATAGACCACATCTGAGCAGAGGGCATATAACAGAAACTCAGGGGCACCTCCTCCAAATTGCTGGAGTGGTCAAGATTAAAATCTCTCAAGTTTACGTTGTTGAATGTGGATATATGCTTGAACCCTTCGCATAAGCTTATAGATACTTTCTCTATGTTTGATAGTGCTTTCCGTTCTTTCTGTGTAGGAAGTGCAATCAACCTCTCGAAGCGGACACATTTGAGTTGAGGGAGGGAAGATAAAATATGTAGACCTTTTATCGTTCCCCTCTTTGTACTATAATTGAATACCATTAGACATTTTAGATTCTTCATGGATTTCAGAAATGGGGGAAGAAAACATTCAGTTGAAGCGAAGTGTAACAAGAGAACCTCTGCCTCAGGGAAATTCATCTCTTTCCAGTGCTTATCCTCCATAGGGCCTGCTTAAATCAGAAAGGAAGTCTAATCAGATCATAGTACATGTTTATGGTTGCTATATATTTCGGTTAAACTCTGATCATATTGAACTCGAATGCAGAAGATGGAAAAATGCAAGCAGAAATGAGTATTTAACGTTACAATATGACAATAAAAATTTGAGAATTGATAATGTCGATGTTGTATTGTCCTACTTATAATAAAGTGGGACAAGAACGCCGTATATATCCATTAGTCTCGGATATATAGTCTACCTCTTAAGACAACATTTTAGAATATCAAATTTGCACTACTAATTTTTCATGTTAATTAGAAACATTTTGAAACAAAGTGCAACAAAATTGTTCACAGAAATGATCCGTGGTGTTTTCTTTCATTCTAAGGTGTGACAGGGTGCTTTCCAGGCTTCTCTGTATGGGCTTGGTCCTTCAGATTCACTATTCAGCTCGGAAACATTTATTGTACTAAAAACTAAAGTACTGAAACAAATGATATCAGCATTAGAAATTATGACAACTATTTCAAAAGTCGTTTTTTAAGACAATCTAGTGAAAATGAAAATGTAAGAGACTTTGTGATAACCCACCTGTGTGAATGGAGAGAAGTTGAGCATCAGATGTTGTGCCATTAAACAACTCAGTTTTCTTTTGCAAATTCTGCTCCTTCCTAGGCATCGCCAACCTCTTCTTGTAGACTACACTGTCTTGGCACCCGAAATGCAAGGCCAATTCTCGGATTACATTATTCTGAGAAAAATATAGCTCCGCGTTATTTCTGTCTGAGATTGCTGCTCTGCTCCTGATAAGGGCTATTATGTCAAATTAATGTTTAAAAGTGATAGTAGCAACTCGAGTATATAAAATATAAGGAAATTACCCTGAAATGCTAGTTAAATTCAGAAGGTTCTTGTTTGCAAATCTGACAAAATTGCAAATGCATTACGCCACTGGAGATTCCGAACATAAACCCAAATGTCCAAGAGTGCGTCAGCGCAGATTTTCCTATCATCTGGAAATAAACCTAAGTCTAGGAAGCATTCTTTGGCAACATCATCTAAAGAATCAACAGTAATCTCCAATAATCTAATTAGTCCCTTTCTGTGATAGTCTGATATGCATTCTTCTTTAGAGAAGTTTTCCCTCGCCCTCTCCCAAGCCTCGTGGGATTTTCCATGCAAAGAGCTTCCGATTACCTTTAGGGCATGTGGCAGGCCACCACATTCTGCCAGAACCTACAATCCAAGAAATGAAAAAAAAATTGTTAGAAGACCAGTTAGAGGGACAAACAATTTTGCATATCTAATTTCCTATTCTTGGAACTGTAACCATTTAGGTGCCTGGGAGCAAGTTATATGAAATCGTTTATCCATTGTGCATTACTGAAAAGAAAATTAAAACGTATTAGATAATAAAAATAATAATGAAAAAAATAGAATTGATTAGGTCTAACAGAAAAAATATACTTCTTTACCATATTTGCATTCGCAGTGCTTGGAATTGATGTCTGTCCAAAAGCCCAGAAGCAAAACAGTGACAATGCATCCTCGTGGCATAACAATGGCAATTGATACACTTGAGTAGACAGGGTTGAAGGGATTATAGATTCTTCTCTGGTTGTTACAAGAGTTATGAATCCTGGCCCTTCAAATAGTAAGTATTCCAAATCTGATCTTGACCAAACATCATCAAGAATCAGTAGTGTTTTCTTCATTTGCGATGAAATGAACTGCTTCATCTGCATATGTGCATCTTCCAAATCCTGAAATTCTTGTCTCTTCCTTCCAGCAAGCTTCTTCCAGATGGTCCCCACAATTCCCTCCAGGTTTGGAGACTTTGAAACAGCGATAAAAATCACATTGTTGTCGAAGTACTCTGATTCAGCGCAAGAATTATTGAATTTTAGACTAACTATTTAATACTTTTTTATTTACAAGTGTACAAAATTACTGTTAGCTATTTGGATATATTAATATTTGAATACGACACACCAAAACAATTTTATTTAAAACCAAACCAGATCACTATACCGAAAATCATAGAGATTAGAGTTATACCATTAATTTGTTTATCATGGCAGAGAGCCTGTGCCAGAGTGGTTTTACCTCCACCTGGCATGCACTGCACCACAACAACTGACACCTCATTCTGTATCAAAAGCCCCTTCAAAGGACCAATACATTTCTCCATCCCCACATAAAATTGAGAATCTCCAGGAACAGCATATGCTGAATCCTCCTCCATTTCAATACTGTTAATAAAATGAACTGAAGGCGTTTGTTGAGCTTTCTACAAACAATTTAATTCGTCTGCAATTTCAAACTTTACGCTGTATATTCTTATATCAAGATTTTTCCTGTATAAGTAATAGACATGCAATGAACCTTCGCCTGAATTTCCATGAAGGAATAATGGAACCAACCTCTGTACCAGGATTAGAATATACGCGTTTCCTGGTGTCATCCATGAAATTTCCAGCTGCACACAGCGAAAAAAGATTTGATGTTGCGTTAGTTGAATCTAACCGGGTCCATTATCTATCTGTCAGATAAACATCTGTCGTCGATGGAACGATCTACCATCTTGCAGTGTTCAGAAAAAAATGTTCAAAAGCATCTGTTCGTTGGCCAAACTTTTATGGGTTTCTTTAATTAGGTGAGAACTATTTACGAATTATTAGTATTTTTTTAATTAATATAAAATAATTTATTGAAAAATATTGCTCATTTTTCTATTTAGTAACACAATTAAATATTTAAGAAGATAATATTTAACAAATTTCTAATTATATATTATAAACGTTGGTTCTAAGAAATTAGAGATGATACTTTTAGCTTACTTTCTATTGAAAAGTTTTAAAAGTTTTTTTCTTCATGATTAAGTTATTGCAGAATATAAAGAAAATATAAGTATTAAACTATTTATCTTCCTAATTAAACTATTGAATAGTATAAAGAAAAGGAAATACTTTATATAAATAAATTATTTAAAGTTCATTAAATTAATATCAGTATTTAAAAATACTTTAAAGAAAACAATTTTAGACTAATATAAAAACTAAATATTCAATTGCATATTTTAGAAATTCATTCTATGAATTTATACATGATATTATTAACTTTCTTTCAATGAATTTTTTTTATAATTTCTTTCCTTCTTACTTAAGATGTTGAATAGCCAAAGGAAAGTATAATAAGAGTTGAAAAGTGGTAAAATTATAATCTTCTCAATTAAGTTAGAATACTGTAAATAAAATATAATACTTAATTTTATTTATTTTTAGTTAGTTAAATAAATATCATTAATTACTAAAAGTTATTTTAGATAGAATGACTTAAGATTAGCTTTAAAAATGAAAAAAAAATGTTTATATAAAATTAATAAATATTATATTATTTAATGTAAACTATTGTGATGGAAATTAGTTGTAAGAGGTTGAGAAATAAAAGTGATTAATCTAATATACTATATTTTTACTATTATATTTTTTTTAATATTGTTATAAAATTATTTTTTAACATATTTTAATTTTTTTCTAAAATATAACATGTATTACATTAATATTTGAAATTAAACTTTAATGAAATAAGACACAATTTATTAAGAGAAAAGATCAACCATATAATTTTTACTCTCACCACAAGATAGAGTGAAATCCTATATGAAAATGTTATTTGTGCATTACTATCTTTTAATTAAACTATTTTGATTTCAATATTAACAATATTTAAGTAAATTGGTTAACTAACACTGAAAAATCAAAATAAAGATGAAATTGTGATAGATGAATCTTAATGACCTTACCAACTCAACCAAAACTTTAAATTTAATTAAAAGATAATAATCATCACATTTAAACTATGGTTCAACCAAACCTTTAAATAACCTCAAATTTTTATCTTAAAAATACACATGAAATTTAAACTGTGTTTAAAACACGTAGTCTGAAATCTTAAATGAAAGAGTTATTAATGCATTTATTACTTTTACCTAATTCGGTGGTTTTAATTGATGGGATTTCGACTGCCGCACAGTTCCAATACTAGAATCGTTATTGTGGATCTACTAACTAACGACAAACAGACGGAATGGGGATGGCGATGGTGATAGGCGACCAGAATGTGGAATCTGGAGGACCCATACCAATCACTGGATCGCTTGGGGAAGGTTGAGTGCATGTGCATGGTAAGGGTGCACTCGCTTGCCCATCACTCTTCAACGGTTGAGTGCATGCGAATGATATTAATTGGAAGGGACTCTTGCGATGAAGAAGTGTCTTTCCTTATTAAGCTATCATCACTTTTGAGTTGGAGGAATTTTCCCCATGACGTCCTTTGAGTTGTATTCTTCCCAGAATCCACGAGGATTCATTGTATGTCTCTTCTTTCGTGTTGGATGAATTGCATGTTCATGGCCAAACGTGCACCGTGGTGGTTGAAACTATGATTTCTTGTCGCAGAGGGCAAGCAACCATTTTCGTAAAGAGCCCAGAGCACTGATGGGGGAGATTGTATGATAACCTTTCCTTTCTGGAAACTTCACAAGGGAACAATATTCATGTTAAAGTAAAGAGTCGTCAGCAGCTGGTTTTTCATTTTGAAGGTTAAAAGAAAATTGGTTTTCAAAATAATAGATTATAGTTCACTGTTTAAACTCAACTACAATGGTCGCTTGCTAGCTTTCAATCGCCCTTGCTTACTCACCAAACTCTAGTTGTCCTTTTTCCCACGATGTCTCTCTGCCTTTTCTTCTCCAAATCTGTGGCTAGGCATAGTTATAATTAGGTCATGGGTGTTTGATATTCCTTGCACACCAGATTGTTGTTCTTCACCTTCTAATTTCTCCCAAATGGTTGGGACCCATTACCCTATTAATTGAATAGACATTCCCTATTTCTTTGCACCAATCCACTATTTTGTATAATTGGTTTTTTTCTCTCTTAAGCATCTTATTTGTTGTGACTTGAAAATTCATACATCCCCATCACTATACAGGGGTTCCAAATATATTATGTTCATATCAAAGTCAATTGTAATAGCTCGAGAGGGGTGTTTTTTGGTAGTAGGTTGTCCAATCTCCATGAATAGTTCTTTTGACTTCTCATTTCCTACCATTCTAGCTATAGTCTTTAGTTGTTTTGCCTTAAGTGTCAATTATAACAATTCTCCTATTATATTATCAAGAGGTAGGCTCATATGAATGATTTTTATTTTTTAAGATAAGGTGTTTTCTAGTCGAGATGAAAGAGATAGATCACATTGTGTCATTTAGTGAATCAGCAATAAAATTTACAACTCTCTTTACCAAAGGAGTCTTGGTGGTAGTTTAGAAGTTAAAACAAAAACTGGGAGCTCATTTACCTTTTTGACGAGTCTCCTCAAGCTCTTGTGAAACTTTGGAAGTATTCATCTCTAGAATCTAAATATCCCCATCTTTCTCTATGGCCTTTCTTTACTCAATATATATGCCACATTCTTCTTCTCTTTTTTGTATGTGTCTTCTATCTCTTCTCTACATCTACCAATGTCTAATAGTGGTCCTTCTCCATAAGTTTTATCTAGATTTTTTTTCCCTTCTTTAGTGGACCTTCCACATCATCTATTCATACTACATTGAGTAATTAGAGGATGTACAAAGGAAGTGACCCATGTCAAATCCATATTTATTGTTTCTCTTATCTTGTATTCCTTTTGTGGTAAAGCTTGATATGCCCCCACCTTCTTCTTAGACAGAAAAATTTTGGACCCTTTTAGGATAGTGGCTATTCTAACCTAGAGATTTTTAAAATATAACTAACTCTAGAATCAATTGGGGCTAGTGATTGCATTTTCACATAGATATATACTAGGGTTCCACTAGATCTAACTAGTCATCAACAAAAATCCTTTGTGTTGCACCAAATCTTGAAGGTGATGGTCTATCTCAAGGTCATTCTCATGTAATCCCTTCTTGCCTCATAATTATCTAAGTAATCTACCTAGTAATCTTCTCAATGTTCGTAGGTGATTAAATAATGAGTCCAATGGTAAGTTATTCTTCACATTATTTTTACTATCAAAAGGGAAATAGCAAGCATAAAAGAAGAAATTTCATACCTCAACATTTCCTTTTTCAAGATCAATAAATTTGATTGTAATTGATAGTCATGAAAACCATGCTCAATTTGGATTTAAATCCTTGCATTTTTCTTCTCACTGGGTCTATTATTCACTTCACAATATAAATATAAGTTAATAATAGGAACTACATAAAATAGCTACTATAATAGTTAATCATTTGGATTGCCTCTAGTGAGAATATTTATCCTAGATCCTCTTATAGCTCTCAAACCAACATCATACTGAAAGTGCCATTAACATTACTGGTCTATTTATATTACTTTTATGCAATTATAAATTTAGGTAATAATAATATATTTTCACATTATTCTCTAACTCCTCAAAATTTATAACTCCTAGTCATTATGGTTAACAAATGAAAAGACCCATTAAGAGGGAAATTACTATAATGAGAGAAATTATTGAGCATGAAATGAAATTTCTTACTCATACTGCTTGCGCAAACCAAATATTGATTCCTAGTACCAATGATTTGTATGAAAACATTGATCCACTTTTTAAATTCATGAGTGTTGTGGAAGAACCTAGGCAAGAAATCAATTTGCATGGCCCAAAATATAATTTCACATTTACTTTGTTGTGATCTCCTCAATTTTGGTTTTTTCTTTATCTTTTCAATTGATTGTGACAAGAAAGCTAAAGTCTTAATTCCACTCTCTTGTGGTTGACTTGTGAAGAGGAGCTTTAGAAAATGGCATGGGCATCCATCACTTTTTGTCAAATTTTGTAGTGCTACTACCTTGTTAGCTATGTATGTAGAAAATGAAAACATAAATAGGGCATTTAGTGTTTGACACAATGACTCATGGTTTGCAATGATCAAGAGATATGCAAAATTGATCAACTATTGAAAAGGTCATAGAAACATCTAGGTCAATTGTAGGAATACAATTTGTTGAAATGGGATTTATTGAAGAGGTATTATAAGTTTCCAAGAAAACACAAATAAAATGGATAAAACCAAATTTCACAACCTTTGTTAGCATCCAATAGTCACCCATCAATTTAAAATTGGCCAAAAGAAAGGAAGCTAACAAAACACCAAAGACTATTACTTTTTTTTAAATATAGAAAATAAATAAAATTAAAGAAGATCGGGTGTAATGGAGGAGGTGGGGAGGAATCTACAAATGTTACTAGGTAGGAAGAAGTCTTGGGAAGGTGAGAAAGACCTCGTTACATTATTTCTAGATGGATAGGGGGAAATTTAAATGTACACTATAGAGTGTGATGGTGAAGAACTATCAGATAAAGGAATGAAGATGTAGGTTTATCTAGTGAGGTGCATTAAAGGGAAGGCTATTATAGCACATAAATGAATAACATTGAAGGTAAGACATAAATCAAAAAAGGAGAAAGAGGTTGGAATATGAGAAAAGAAGTTGTGTAGCAAGAAAAGAGGAAATGTATAAAGTTTAATGTGTAATATAAATTAAATTGTTTTCATAAATAATGGCAAGGTTATGAATAGAATATGAGGTTTGGAGTAGAATAGAAATAATGTATTTAAAATTAAAGAAAGTGAGGCAACAAGGAGAGATGTTTGTATGAATAAAAATATTTAAGCCAAGAAACATAGGCCACTTGGTAAAAGACAGGAAAAAGACATATTTTTGAAAGTGTGTAGACTGATGAACATTTGAAAGAAACTCCTATCAATAAATCTTATTGTAAATTATATTTGATATTGAATTAAATAAAACTGTGCCATGGTTGCAGAAACCACATTTCAATGGTTTTTATCATTAGTTCATAGAGTAGACTTAAGAAAAATGGATTTGGGCTCAATGTGAGGAAGTAAATGGTATCAATATTTGAACAAGTGGCCCAAATAGAATAACATTAGTTTCAGTCTAAACATAAAGTGGGGGGAATGAATGTGAAACGTCCACTTAGGATAGTGTTACCCAAATTTTCCTATGCATGCAAATTTGGCTAAAATCCATTCAAGAGTCCCTGTTTTTACCTTGCTGACCATCCTTGAAAATTTCATGGCTTTATGTCTTGTCTTCCGGCCTCTGCAATTTGTTCTATCCCATGGTCTACAGTTCAAAATTTTAAAAAAGTAGTCGTTACCCTCAAAAAACCTTACAAGCCCTAGCCTTCATTCTATTTGATTGTTACCTTTTTCGGCCACTTAAGATCCTCAAATACCCATGCACACTTTAATTCTATTGGCTAGTCACAGGTTCTCTAAGTTTCCCAGTGGTTATCTTTCCTATTCGGCAATTCGGTGAATGAGCTGTTCGCATAATCTCTTAATCCCCAGCGGTTAAGTCTCAACATCTTGCCACCCAATGAAACAGTTATCTTTTCCTCAGTCGCATAATCACTAAGTGTTTAGTGGTCTCTTTATGCGGGGGTCCCAGCTAGAGAAGATCTGACGGTTGTCGTGAGTTCGCGAGGGGTCTGTTAGAGGCTTGCAATTTCGCCATAGCCGTCAATTTTTCCTTTTACTCAGCACTGCAAGCTTTTGTGGGTCCACTACCATGTCATCCTATGTGGAGGCTCCTGATTGGCCAAAGGTTTGTGATGTGTAAGCTTGTCAGAGCAGGCCTAGAAGATTGGCTTCCTTTTGATCTGATGGTTGGCGCATGATCTCATGTGTTGTGTCCAAGCCATGAGATTATGTGCCGACCATCAATCTTGCTTTATTGTCAGAGCCTTGCAGGTGGGTCCTCGGATGATGACGTTCTTGTTTCTCATTGGTCCACATAATGATGACTTGGATGCTACAGTGGGTCCAATGCCAGGTCAGGGTGACATGCTGCCTTCTTATTGGTCAAAGTAAAGGTAAATATCAGGTGGGGCCAGTGCTGCATGTTGCTAACTTGCTCGAATATGATTGGTTGTCAAGTGCGATGAAGATTTCTAGGTGGGTTTATTTGTCAGGAGGGTCCTAGTCTAATAAGGATCTACGGTTGGCACATGTTCTGAAGGAATATTCCTGAGGCATGAGATCATGCATCCGCCATTGGATGTGAATCTAAAGTCTCAGTGGGTCCGATGTAAAAAGGAGGTCGAGGTGTCTATTGATGGAGTAGTTGAGAGTGAATGAAATGTTGACAGGTGGAAAATGGGCCCAGGTTTTAAAGAGTATTCTGTGAATCGACGACTAAAGGGTTTCTCTTATTTGCCAGACTTAACCAGCGTCAACTAAAGCATTTAGATATTCAGTGACTAGAGTGTTCATGTGGTCGCTTAACCAGATCAAGGTTAGGATAAGTCCTTCACAACTTAGAGAAAGGCCTTCAGTCGCCAAGTGAGTAAAAGGAAAGAAGGTCAAGGTGGGTCCAAAATAATAGATATGCTAAAGTGCTGAGTGTTCATTGGTCCAAACATGCTGATGAGGACTCTGACTTTTCAAAAGGGTTTCGCGACTGTTGTAAAAATGATCTGGGCCATTCTCCTGCTGGGAAACAAGGGACATCAATGACTATGTTTTAAAATGACCAGCTAGCTATTGTAGTTCAAATTTGAATAATTCTAAGAGGGTTTTCTGCCAGCGATTGGTTCAAAAAAGTTGTGGCTGCAGAAGGTAGCTATAAAATTTATGTCTACAGAATATTTGCATTTGAGTAGGATGATGAGGAAGTCTGGGCAGGCCGTCTTCAGTCAATTCTTGTCCCTGAAAAGCACCAATTTGAGCATTCATGGTGAGACTTTGTGCAGGAAAGTTGATGGATCTATATTGCTTGTCTGTAGGCAATTTAGTACAGGGATGGGCACACAAAATATTTGACCAGCTATAATTTTGTAGAGTTGTATTTATGATCAGAATTGATAGATTTAGGGTTGGTCATTTCATGTAAAATCTTTAACCCTAGTTAGGTTTTGACTCCCGCCTGCGTGCAAAAGAGATGTATATAATGTATTTTGGAGAGCTTTTGAGCTCAGAGTTGGACAATTGTCAAAAAGAAATTCACCTTTCTTGAGAGTTATCTGTGGCATTTTCTCTACCCTCTGGCTTCTATAGTTGTAAATCTTTCATTGATGATTCAGATATTACAGAGGTATTTTGTGACATCTTCTCTGTCCCTTTGCTTCCTTGTCTGAGTCTTCTCTTATTGAATCAAAGTATATGATATTTTGAGTGATATCTTAGGGTTCCTGATCCCTCTCTCTTTCTATAATTTTGTGTATTATTGTGGGTGATTTGATTTGAATGCTCTTGTGGGTATACCTCAACCCCTTGACAATCTTGTCTCATTCCTATGCTTAGTTGCAAAGGTGAATGTTTGTCTAGAGGTTGTAGATTGTGTCTAAACTTTTAGGAATACTATTGTTTGTGAAAGCTCTATCTTTCCCTGAATCGTCTCTTTTCTATTGTAGACCCTTCTATGAAATATTTATGTAGGCCTATTTAGTGAGTTGTGATCTCCTAGACCTGAGTTGTTCATTATTTTCATCCTTTATACTGAGATTCAAACCCTCCATTTCGGTGTATCACCTAGTAGGTAGTTTTCTTTCAAGTTATTTCCCTTTCAAGCATTCCTTCTATCCCTTTTCCCATAAAGTTTTACTTTTCATGTCAAGAAGAAAATAAAGGTGATTATCCAAGAGGAGCTAGCCTAGAACCTGGAGGTCTCATCTTAGTTAGCATAAGTCCCACAACCTGGAGATGATTCCCATGTTATACTAAGTTATCAAGACCAAGAGAGCTTGAAAAAAGGGTGCAAACTTAGTGTATAACAATTCTTGCACACCCGGTGGGACCACAAAAGAAGTCTATTTGTAGAAGCTATGTTATCTCTGATATGCTGGTAGCATCCTACAGACCTAGGAGAGGTCATTTTGCTACATATTTGGCGACTCCAGAGGGTCTACTAGTTTCAAAGATCAAGTGCTGGTATGTTTCAAATCTTTCATGTTCAAATTCTAGCTGATTGTATGAGTAGACATGTCAAGTTATTATGGATAGTAAGGTTACCCACCATCCTATTATGAGAGTAATGCTTAGTGGGCTAGTTATCAACCTTACTAAATCCACCTAAAGCCTCCTTTTATCCCAAGCTTCCATACAATACAAGGCCACCATTATATCCATCATGCCCCAAATGATTTTTCCCTTGTGCAAGATTATGAAAGGGCCCTTCGATAAGATGGATCATGGGCACAAAAGGCATAGAAAAAAATGAAAAGCCAACTCCCCTATCATGCTTACCACCCACCTACCCCTTCTTAGTTTAATTGGTGATGGACTCTGAGCTTAGACTTCATGAAAGAGAAAGAAAAGACAAAGAATGTGTTGCTTGATTTGATTAAGCAAGTGTCTGAAATCAGAGAGCAGCAGGAAATGGAGGCTCAAGGTTATGAGAAAGGGTTCATTCCTTACCAAGCAGAAGAGACTCTTGTTGATGAGAAACAAATAAAAAAGTTCCAAGAAGAGATCAGACACCGAGCTGACATTGAGACAACAAGGTTGAGATCACAAATTGCTCAACAAGAAGCTCCTAAACCTAAAATTCCAAGTTGGAGGACCCATTTACCTCAAGAGCCTACACATGAGGAGCATACAAAGTGCTCATTTCCAAGTTTTAGGAGCATCCTTCAATAATATGAGACTATTTGGAGCAATTACAACCTTATTGTGGTCTACAATAGCCTAAAGACTATTTTGAGACAGAGCCGACTACAAGGGAACAACACCAAGATGATAGGGATTTAATTTTCCAAGCTTCAAGATGGGTATGCCTTCTATGTATCCCTCTGAGCCCCCTCAATTTCATATCCCAAGTTTTAAGGCAAAAAATTCCTTCCAAGAGCCTATACTTGAGATGCAGCCTACCACTCTGAAAGAGTATCCTGTTCAAGAAAAAATTTATCCCAAGAGGCCCCTCTGGCCTCTTAGGATGATGAAGTATTATGGATACCCTAATAGACTTTTCCTCCTAGCTATCAGATGCTAGATCTTTTTAAAGATACTATTCTAGTGTCTGAGAAAGGACCTATGGTAGATGGGCTTTCATTTGAAGAGGAGGAGAGAAAATCTGAGATATCAGTGCAGAGTGATGATTGTGGTGAAGTGGGATAGCAGGGTATGGAGATGGAGTTTGATGCACAGCCTGAGTTCTTGGTTGATGTGCTTGATGAGCTTCCCCTCTTTATTGATGATGAAGATGAAACCATGCCATTACCTATGGGTGAGGGTCAATCAGAACAAAAGGTCCATCATCAATAGGAGGTCGATTCAGAATGGGATGCTATGCTTTTATTTGATAAGCTACCTAGTTTTGTTGAGCAGGATGATAAAGATATGATCATGGCCACCTTTTTGAAGTTGCAGCAGCTAGAAGAGATTGATCCTAAGGATATGTTGATTCATGAGCTTGATCTCATCTTTGAGGAGGAGACTTCCCAATGTGTAGAAGATAACCAAGGCCTTGGGGAGGATTGTTTGGAGCACATCATGGGAGGCTTGTGTATGGGGCCTAATTGTAAAGAGCCAATCATTCCTGGGGATCTTTAGAATATTGACAACCTTAATGAACTCTTGGCTTGTTTAAAAGTAGAGGAAAATGACAGTCCCTTGTCCATGAATGAGGAGTTGACATGGCTATCCATGATGGAGGGAAGCCAGGAAGATAAAGAAGAAGCCATCAAGGAAAGTCCTACCTTCAGACTTTCAAGAGGCTGCCCCATCAGATACTTGGCACGTAAGGAGTTTATCAAGGCCCCTCCATATGATCAATTAGAGGAAGGTAAACTTGATCCTATTTTTGTAGAGGTAGTTAATAATTATTTGACAAGTTTTTGTGTGCCTCATATCTTTGTAGCTATCCTCATGTGTCCAATGCAAAATATCCTAATGAGAATGGGTAGCTATTTTTCATAACCAGTGAATGGTTTTGTTTGACCAGGTTTCTATGACTGGTTAGTTTAGGATAGGTTAGGTTTTCCTACTTTCTATCCCTACTTTCTAGCCTAGTTCCCAATTTTCAAGAAGTTCTCATGCATAGTTTGTCCTTCTGGTTTTTAGTTTTATCTCTCTATCAAAGTTTTTTGTTCCTGATGACTCCATGCCCAATGGATCATTTTAAGGCCACTGGTTTTCCATGTGTAGTAGGCTGACGTCCAACAGAAATTGCCAAAATGTTACCCAAATTTTCCTATGCATGCAAATTTGGCTAAAATCCATTCAAGATTCCCTATTTTTACCTTGCCAACC
This sequence comes from Chamaecyparis obtusa, assembly GCA_027943335.1. Classification (NCBI taxonomy): domain Eukaryota; kingdom Viridiplantae; phylum Streptophyta; class Pinopsida; order Cupressales; family Cupressaceae; genus Chamaecyparis; species Chamaecyparis obtusa. The sequence continues at coordinate 188,804 of BSBK01008509.1, forward strand.
ATCCCTGAAAATTTCATGGCTTTATGTCTTGTCTTTTAGCCTCTGCAATTTGTTCTATCCCCTGGTCTGTAGTTCAAAATTTTAAAAAAGTAGTTGTTACGCTTGAAAAACCCTGCAAGCCTTAGCCTTCATTCTATTTGGTCATTACCTTTTTTGGCCACTTAAGGTCCTCAAGTACCCATGTGCACTTTAATTCTATTGGCTAGTCATAGGTTCTCTAAGTTTCCCGGTAGTTATCTTTCCTATTCGGCAATTCAGTGAATGTTGTTCACGTAATCTCTTAATCCTTGACGGTTAAGTCTCAACATCTTGCGATCCAGCAAAATAGTTATCTTTTCCTCAGTCACGTAATTGCTAAGTGTTTGGCAGTCTCTTTATGCGGGAGTCCCAAGTAGAGAATATTTGACGGTTGTCGTGAGTTCGTGAGGGGTCTATTAGAGGCTTGCAATTTTGTGATAGCCATCGATTTTCCCTTTTACTTAGCGCTGCAAGCTTTTGTGGGTCCACTGCCATGTTGTCCTATGTGGAGGCTCTTGATTGGCTGAAGGTTTGTGATGTGTAAGCTTGTCAGAGTGGACCTGATAGACTGGCTTCCTTTTGATCTGACGGCTGACGCATGATCTCATGCGTTCTGTCAGAGACATGAGATTATGTGTTGACCGTCGATCTTTCTTTATTGTCAGAGCCTTGTAGTTGGGTCCTCAGATGATGACGTGCTCATTTCTCATTGGTCCACATAATGATGACTTGGATGCTGCAGTGGGTCCGATGCCAGGTCAGGGTGACATGCTGCCTTCTTATCAAGGTCAAAGTAAAGGTAAATATCAGGCGGGGCTAGTGCTGTGTGTTGCTGACTTGCTCGAATATGATTAGTTGTCAAGTGCTGACAAAGATTTCCAAGTGGGTCCATTTTTCAGGAGGGTCCCGATCTAATAAGGATCTACAGCTAGCGCATGTTCTGATGGAATATTCATGAGGCATGAGATCATGCACTTTCCATTGGATGCGAATCTAAAGTCTCAATGGGTCAGATGTCAGAAGGAGGTCGAGGTGTCTGCTGACGAAGTGGTTGAGAGCAAATGAAATGTTGATAGGTGGAAAATGGGCCCAGGTTTTAAAGAGTATTCTGTGAATTGGCGACTAAAGGGTTTCTCTTATTCACCAGACTTAACCGGGGTCAGCTAAAGCATTTAGATATTCAGTGACTACAGTGTTCATGTAGTCGCTTAACCAGACTGGGGTTAGGATAAGTCCTTCGCGACTTAGAGAAAGGCCTCCAGTCGCACAGTCGCCAAGTGACTAAAAGGAAAGAAGGTCAAGGTGGGTCCAAAATAACAGATATGTTGATGTGCTGAGTGTTCATTGGTCCAAACATGCTGATGAGGACTCTGACTTTTCAAAAGGGTTTCACAACTATTGGAAAAATGATCTAGGCCATTCACCTGTCGAGAAAAAAAGGACATCAACAGCTGTGATTTAAAATGACCGGCTAGCCGTTGTAGTTCAAATTTGAATAATTCTAAGAGGGTTTTTTTCCAGTGATTGATTCAAACAAGCTACGACTGTAGAAGGTAGCTATAAAATTTATGTCTATAGGACATTTGTAGTTGAGTAGGATGATGAGGAAGTTTAGGCAGGCCATCTTCAGTCGATTCTTGTCCCTGAAAAGTACCAATTTCAGCATTCATGGTGAGACTTTGTGCAGGAAAGTTGATGGATCTAGGTTGCTTGTCTGCAAGAAATTTAGTACAGGGATGGGCACACAAAATATCTAGCCGTCCATAATTTTGCAGAGTTGTATTTATGATAAGAATTGACAGATTTAGGGTTGGTCATTTCATGTAAAATCTTTAACCCTAGTTAGGTTTTGACTCCTGTCTGCGTGCAAAAGAGGAGATGTATATAATGTATTTTGCAGAGCTTTTGAGCTCAGAGTTGGACAATTGTAAAATATAAATTCACCTTTCTTGAGAGTTATCTATGGCATTTTCTCTACCCTCTGGCTTCTACAGTTGTAAATCTTTCATTGATGATTCAGATATTGCAGAGGTATTTTGTGACATCTTCTCTGTCCCTTTGCTTCCTTGTCTGAGTCTTCTCTTATTGAATCAAAGTATATGATGTTTTGAGTGATATCTTAGGGTTCTTGATCCCTCTCTCTTTCTGCAATTTTGTGTATTATTGTGGGTGATTTGATTTGAATGCTCTTGTGGGTATACCTCAACCCCCTGAAAATCTTGTCCCATTCCTATGCCGAGTTGCAAAGGTGAATGTTTTTCTGTAGGTTGTAGATTGTGTCTAAACTTTTAGGAATACTATTGTTTGTGAAAGCTCTCTCTTTCCATGAATAGTCTCTTTTCTATTGCAGACCCTTCTATGAAATATTTTTGTAGGCCTATTTAGTGAGTTGTGATCTCCTAGACCTGAGTTGTTCATTATTTTCATCCTCTATACTAAGATTCAAACCCTCCATTTTGGTGTATCACCTAGTAGGTAGTTTACTTTCAAGTTATTTCCCTTTCAAGCATTCCTTCTATCCCTTTTCCCCTAAAGTTTTACTTTTCCTATCAAGAAGAAAATTAAGGTGATTATCCAAGAGGAACCAGCCTAGAACCTGGAGGTCTCATCTCAGTTAGCATAGGTCCCACAACCTGGAGATGATTCCCATGCTATACTAAGTTATCAAGACCAAGAGAGCTTGAAACAAGGGTGCAAACTTAGTGTATAACAGATAGAGAAAAGATTAATATAAATGAAAGTGTAAAAAAAGTATGACAAAGTTTTATATAGTTAGGAGGCTTATGAAAGGTCAGGTTTGTATAATTCTAGATTTGATAAGCAATTAATTGTATTCCATTGTTTCAATTTTTAATTAATTATAAATAAAGAGACTTTGTTTAGTTCTTATATATTAGCGTCAGGAAGTTTTAGGTTTGGGGTGGAGGACAATGGTTTATTTTGCATCAAATAGTACTTAAACACATAAGTTAAAGAGTTTATTGTCCTAAAGTATAGGCATGTATAATTTTGGTCTTTAAATATGCTCCATTTTAGTTTTCAAGGATTCTATGCATCATTGCCATTTTTCAATGTATTTGATTAATATATATTTAAGTATGTATCCTCTATTAACTTAATTTATTTTTGGGATCTTGATTTTAGGTATTCCCCTTTACTTATTTCATTAATTGATGACCTCTTTCACACATAGGCCCTAGTTTATTATGGGTCGCATTTTGTATTTATCCTAATTTCACACCTCAATTCTATGTGCATTTTGAGTATAATCCCTCATATCCTAATTGAAGCCCATTTTGAATTTAAGCTTTTATTGGTTTGCACTTGAGGTTCCCCATAAGGAGTGAGGCAAGTTAGGTCAACCCATGCCTCAAGAACTACCTTGTAACTCACAAAAGTGGCCAAAATTTGATTCAAAAAATGGTCTGTTGATTATAGTAGGATAAAAACCACATTGGCCTTCTTTGAGTTTTAAGCCTTGACATTTATTAGAAATTATAAAATCAAGGCCACCTCCATCATTTTGAAAAGAAAACTTAGAGGGAGGATTCAATATCAAATCACTCGTGAAAGATAAATTCAAGAAGGAATCAAGGTAATATATCCACATTGATATTCATTCAAGCATAAAGTATGGAAGAAAAAGGAGTAATGTCTAGATCCAAGCATTAGTGAATGTATTTTTGTTCTTCCTATTCTATATCCAAGGTCAAGACAACATTTACAATACTCTCAAGCATCTTCTATTGGCATAACTGATGCATAGATAAGTTGAGTTTGTTATGGTATGATTTTGATGTTAAATTGATTAGTTATGATGTTATCATTGATGTCAACTTAGTGAACTTGTTGGTTGAAAGTGAGCCTATTATGCTGAGGTATGATCAAGAGGTTGGATCCCAAGTTATAGTAAGAATTAGAGTGTACGATCATAATGGAAGATTTATTGATATCTCTAGATTTTATTTCTATGATTGCACAAGTTTATCATGTGTATGTTGTGACTTATGATTGATTAAAGGTCAACATGTTAACAAGAAGAACAAGATGAAGCCAAGGAGGAATGATTTGATGATTGTGTAAAATTGGTTTACATTCAAGTATTGCAATTAAGGATGTTTTATCTTGATGATGTTACTATGACCACATCTTGATTGGTCACTAGAAGAAAAAATTTCAATAGAAAGAAGATCACTCAATGAAAATAAAAAGAAGTTATAAGAAAAATCATCCAGATCCTTAATTGGTGATGTTTCACCATGTTGCAATAAGTGATTATGTGTTTGAAGGATCGTAGTGATGTGGTAGATAGACATGGAATGATGAGTTGACATTTTAATGATCATTAGGATTAACTTTCTTGAAGTTGTACAAGAACATTGGAAATTGTTTGTTAGTATTCATAGGTATAGAGAGGGGGGGTGAATCAGTACAAATAGGTAACCTACTAATTCAACCAAAGGTTTGATTAACTTTAGCATAAACTTCCAAATAACAAAACATATAACTTCAATGCAATAAAATAAAAGAAAATAAGATAAGACATCCACACATAACCCACTAATTTTCTTGTTGAAACCCTTAGCTATTAGGAGAAAGCCATGGTGGGGATGAAACCCTCAAGCCCTTGGCTATAGTAGAAATGTTTTCCTTGTTAGGAGCTACAAGTACCCATTCTGAGGCTTCACGCTATTAGGACTTGTATCATCTTAAAATGGAAGCACTTCCATGATAAGCATGTTTAGCCCTCTGAGTGAGTGGTTTGGGTAATTTCAAGCACCTTGAATCAACTCTTTTCTTGGATCAAACTTGCTCTCCTCATTTTTCTTCTATATGTCCTTGATTTTCACTTCAATCTATATTTCCTAGCATTCTAGGTCAAGATCTTGAGGTTTTTGACCAAAAGGTCAAAGTTGACCTTTATGGGTAAAAGTTGACCTTGACCATGACCTAGGTCAAATTTGAGCTCATCCTTGACCCCCTATCCAGATTTCAAACTTCCTTGATTTCTAGGTGTCGGGTTTCAGAGATATTTGTTTTCCAACCTCCAGGTCGGCCATTTTAGGTTTCGGAATGGTAAATTCTCAAATTGCATTTAATATGGGTCCATTTCTATGGGTTAAGGTTAATTGGGATTTAATTCTCTAATGTCAACCTTCTCTAGAGGTTTGTGCCCTAGTTCACTATAAAAGGAGGTCTTCCTCTCTCATTTTGACATCTCATTCTTTCAAGCATCAAGCACTCTCAAGGAGACATTGGTGATCAAGTTTTGGCAATCAAGTTCTCCATTGAAGATGAAGGATTCAAGCATTCAAGCCATTGAAGGGATTTGGTTCAAACATGCAAGATTTATCATTCAAACCCTAGATCTAACCATCATGATGGTGTGATCTTCCTTCAAGATCCTTTGTTCATCTTCAAGATCCATTCATTCTTCTATCAAGGTGGATTTCGAGCATACTATCATGGAGGTTCTGTATTAACTTTCATGATTTTGATTTACATTTACCATTGTTGTGTTTAAGCTTTCATATCAATATACTTATTTACATTCGAAATACCATTGCATATCTATCTAATTGCATAGCTTCATTGTTAGATATACTTCTACTACTTGCTAGCATTCTCCATATCAATTTCAATATTAAGGTTGATTCCAAACCGGGGTTTGACCAAGGCAAACCCCTCAAACAAACAACAAAACCCCTTTGTTTCTTGTAGGTACAGGTGCGGAATTTCATATCTAAGATTGGATTTTGATACCCTTTTCAAAAAACTTCTAAGATCTGCAAACAAAGTCATAATCGACCTTCAAATAAAGAATGTAGCCTTTGACCTTTTATGAGGGTCAAAGACTACCTACTGTCAAAAAGATAAAAGATTTCTGGGTTTTCTTTGTTTTGACATTTCCAGTTTGTAACAAGTTGCAGAATTGTTTGAAAGTACACAGACATAAAAAATTGGTATTTTCCAGATTTTCCCTAATTTGAGGTTAGTATTTGTATTTCAATTATTTCAGATTTCAAGCATAATCCTACCATAGGGAAATATAGGGTTTTTCTCTCTTTCATATTCTCCATAGATTGATTCGATTGTGCATTAACCTTTTGGTTGATCAAATTGGATCTCTCCTTTGGGAATTTGGATTTAGGAGTGGATCTCATATTTCCCCCATACATTACATTGAATAGAGGTGATTCCATTTTTCCTCTATTCATTTTGGTGAACTCGTTGTACTTGCTCTCCTTTATTTTGTGGAATTAAATGCCCTATTGTGTTGGATTCTAGATCATTTCTTTAATTGAGATTAGATCTAGCTTATGTTCTTGCATTTTAAATTCAAAAATACAAAAAAATCTACATATTCAATAAAATACAAAAATATTTCATTTTCTATAGATTGTTAAGATGCTTTGGTGTGTAGTCATGTTCTTTATTACCCTTCTTTTAGCATCTCTTTATAATACCTATGATGTTTATGAACATATCACTCATTTCATTATGTTGATGACCCTTCACTTTTCTCTTGCCTATGCTTTTGTGAAGTTGACCGACACTAGTATGCCTACATTCAAAACTTTCATTAAAGATTTATGTGGTAGCCTTATTAATCTTTTGGATTATGTGAAGAATTTGGTAGATGATACACCATCTCCTAATCTCCCTAATCCTAATCCAATCAATCCTAATCCTAATCCTATCAATCCTAATCTTAATATGATACCTAATTCTCCATCTATTAATCCTTGCTCTTCCCATACTTATGATGGGATTTAAGCTATAGTTCAGGATGCAAATGTGCAAGATTTCTTTGATTTACCTTCTCCTCCAATTCATAATGATATTAAAGGAAAGGGTAAAGAAACTTCTTCAAAACCTATTATCCCACCTTATACAACCTTTACTCATGAACATGATAAACAATCACCTCTTGTAGAAGCTTTACATAATATATACACTACTGGATATAATATGGTGACTAAACAAGGTTATAAAGGTTTAGGGCTAGGAGTTAATGAGCATGGTATTATATTTCCCATTCATATACCCACTAAACCGGATATGTATGGTGTTGGTTGTTCAAAATCTCAAGTCAAGGTAGGTGGTGTTGATCATCATCCTCCTCTTCACATTATTCTCCCCACACCTATATTAGATAACTCTAACACTCATCAAAAAGTGGCTAAGAAGGTGTATGTTGAATTAATGAATTCCAAGAAAGAAATCTTTAGACCTATGCCGATAGATGCTTTATAAAAATACAAATTTCATTTTCATTATAGTAACACACATTTACTTGCTGATTGTAAACATTTCAAGTTATATGTTAGAGAAAGAGCTTCTTTAAGAATTATATCTCACTCTCATGCTGTTTTAAAATTCCTTCATAATTTTGATATAGGGGATTCCCCTCCCTTAGATATAATGCAGATGCCCTTCTCCTCTTGTCTCATGACTAGGGGGCAAGAGGTGTATCTTCATCTAGTCTCCTAGGATCCATTTGGTCTTTTTATTGGGGCTTAATTGGTATTCTTTATATCCTATTTTTCTATGGTTTTGCATTATTCTTATAATCATCCATAGATCTTGTTCAAAATATCTTTTCTAAGACATTTATTTTACAAAGGTATCCGTTGTCTTTATCTCTGGGGGGCAAGGTACCTCCTTTGTCTAGGGAACTACTTTCCTTAGCTTAGTGGTATTTGTTTATATTGAATTATTATTTCATCATATTGATAGATGTTTTGACTATGGATAACATTCTTATATGGGAAGTTGTTGTCCTAAGTCATCACCTCTTCTCTATTATGCAAATTATATTCTTTATAAACTCTCACCCGTGCTTTGGTGTTAGAGTTGTTTCCCTCATTTCAAAGATTCATTTTCCTCTTGTTTATAGGGGGCTTGATGATTGAATCTTTGTTCCCACCTTTTGAAAGATGGTATTTTATTTAAAATCACTCCTCTTTGGTGGGGGTCTTCTTGTTAAGATCTCTTTTCATTGGAGGATCCTTTTCCATGAGAGACATATCCTTTTCACGATTATCTATATTCTTGGATGTAGGGGTCAATATCCCTTACTAAGGATATGGTGTACATTGTTGTAAATAGGATATCTCCTTGCATTGTGAAGTAGGTATCCTCTTCCATCTTTGTTGCTACACTTGGGGGGCAAGGATGCCATCTCCTTTTCTGTCTTTCTAGGATTCACATATTTCCTTGGTTAAGCAGTATCTATCTATTATGTGATATCCAATCATATATGAAAATTTTGGTTTGCATTGAGGATCTATATCCTTATTAATAACCTCTTTTGTTGTTTGATATTGGGTTTTCATGGTTGATATATCTCTCACCTTGGAAACTGAACAATGTGCTATCCCTCATAAGGGTTACTTTCTTTTCACTTCTTCCATGATATCTCTTTGCATTTGTCCCTTCCATGGCCTCATAGGAGTTGTGACCTTCTTGGCTTGGACTGGGTGTTGTTTGTAGATATTGTCTTGATGTTGAGGAAGGCTTTATGCTTTTTCTTTTCCTTTCCTTAAAATGTCAAAATAGTATTTTTTTTCCATATTAAGGAGGGGGGCATATATAGGGTCTCCCTTGTACTATAGTTTTTTAATTTTTATATGCTAAATCTTGGAAGGTAACACACATAAGTTGCTAAATCCTAAAAAGACATGCATCTATATGCTAAATCTTCTGATGGTAATGCACATAAGTTGCTAAATCTTGAGGAGACACGCATTTTTCAAAAAAAATCCATATGCTAAATCTTGGAAGGTAATGCACATAAGTTGCTAAATCCTAAAGGGACACGCATTTCCAAATTTCAAATATGCTAAATCTTGGAAGGTAATGCACATAAGTTTCTAAATCCTAAAAAGACACACATTCATATGCTAAATCTTTCAAAGGTAACACACATAAGTTGCTAAATCCTAAGGAGACATGCATTTCATATTCATAGTGATACAAGAAGGTGGATCTATGGGTGTTCCAGAAGTTGTGAGAAGATGCATTACAATTGCAAGCACAGTTTATGGGTGAACCTATTGGGCTCTCCCTCCAAGGTGATTCATGGTAATGTGGGCATCTTATTAGGTGAGGTAATCACTCTTTTCCCTTTCTCTCTTTTTTCTTTCATGCTAGTAGGACTAGACCATGAAGTTATGTTATTTATAGTGTTGCTCTTGTCTTTCTTATATAATCATTTATGCTTTTATGATAGCTTTCCAAATATGATATTAATATGAGAAATATTTCTTAGCAAGGTTTCTTGTGCTAGTTGATTTGGGTTTGTTTTAGTACTAACCCCTCTTTTGTTTCTTTTTATTTTCGCACCCTCGTGCGCATATGTTGAGTTATAATTCTTAGTCTAGGGGCTTGTGTCCCTAACTAAGTGTTATCCTATCTCATTTTGAATCCACTAGGATCTCCTCTTTCTTCTCCTTTACCAAGATTTTGCATCGAATCCATACTCTTGCTAAAGTGGGGGCTTAATGTAGCGTCTTAAAATGGAAGAACTTCCATGATAAGTGTGTTTATCACTCTAAGTGAGTGGTCTCAGTCATGTCAAGCACCTTAAATCAGCTCTTTTCTCATATCAGACTTGTTCTCCTCATTCTACTTCTATCTATCCCTGATTTTCACTTCAATCTACATTTCCTAGCATTCTGGGTTAGGATCTTGAGGTTTTTGACCAAAGGGTCAAAGTCAACCTTTATGGGTCAAATTCAACCTCAACCCTAGCCTAGGTTAGAGTTGAGCTCATTCTTGACCCCCTGTCCAGATTTCAAATTTCTTTGATTTTCGAGTGTCGAGTTTTGGAGATATTTGTTTTCCCGCTTCTAGGTTAGCCATTTCCGGTTTCGAAATGGTAAATCCTCAAATTGAATTTAATATGGGTCCATTTCTAGGGGTTAAGGTTAATTAGGATTTAATTCTCCAATGTCAGCCTACTCTAGAGGTTTGTGCCCTAGTTCACTATAAAAGGAGGCCATCCTCTCTCATTTTGACATCTCATTCTTTCAAGCATCAAGCACTCTCAAGGAGACATTGGTGATCAAGTTTTGGAAATCAAGTTCTCCATTGAAGATCAAGGATTCAAGCATTCAATCCATTGAAGGGATTTGGTTCAAACATGCAAGATTTATCATTCAAACTCTAGATCTAGCCATCGTGATGGTGTGATCTTCCTTCAAGGTCCTTTGTTCATCTTCAAGATCCATTCATTCTTCTATCAAGGTGGATTCCAAGAATGCTATTATGGAGGTTTTGTATTAAATTTCATGGTTTTGATTTACATTTACAATTCTTGTGTTCAAGCTTTCATATCAGTATACTTGTTTACATTCGAAATACCATTGCATATCTATCTAATTGCATAGCTTCATTGTTAGATCGGCTTCTACTACTTGCTAGCATTCTCCATTTCAATTTCAATATTAAGGTTGATTCCAAACTGAGGTTTGACCAAGGCAAACCCCTCAAACAAACAACAAAAACCCTCTTTTTCTTGCAAGTACAGGTGCAAAATTTTTGATCTGAGATCAGATTTGGATACCCTTTTCGGTAAACTTCTGAGATCTACGAACAAAGTTAGAATAGACCTTCAAATAAATTATGTGGCCTTTGACCTTTTATGAGGGTCAAAGACTACCTACTATTAGAGAGATAAAAGATTTCTGGGTTTTCTTCATCTTGGCATTTCCAGTCTGAAATAGATTGCAGAATTTCTTGAAAGTACATAGACATCAAAAATTAGCATTTTCTAGGATTTCCCTAATTTGAGGTTATTATTTGTATTTCAATTATTTCAGATTTCAAGCATATTCCTACCATAGGGAAATATAGGGTTTTTCTCTCTCTTTCATATTCTCCATAGATTGATTCGATTGTGCATTAACCTTTTGGTTGATCAAATTGGATCTCTCCTTTGGGAATTTGGATTTAGGAGTGGATCTCATATTTCCCCCATACATTACATTGAATAGAGGTGATTCCATTTTTCCTCTATTCAGGACTAACTAGTACATTGTTAGGAGGAAGATGAGAATTTTTAAGATCTACCTCACTAGAGGATTTAAAAAATTTCCCCAGAGTCCACTTGATTAAGGGATTTACAATATAAGACATGTTAAATTCCACCTAGTTAAGGGATTTCACTTGCTACATTTGTTAGGGAAAAAAATTAATGATCTCGATGTAGCACTCCTTTCCTATCAGATCCAATCTTCTCTTTTCTATTTATTACAAGATCTCTTTTATTTGCCTCTTCTCAAAATCCTGGTCACAACCCTAGCAATCAAAAACTTCACTTCACACAATCATCAACCAACAAAAACTCTCAACCGAAAAAAAACATTTTCAATAAGAGAAGTACCCAATAAATACTTTATTTGCATCACCTTAACCTTCACCAAAATTCAACTTTTAATCTTCCCTCAGATATATCTCATTGAAACTCATATCTTGATCTTGTGAAAAAAATTCTATCACCACTTTGATCCATCATAAGATTTACATGTGATATTTCCAAGAAAAATCAAAACCTTCTAACTATTCCAAACATCTTCTAGAATCTACCCTTGAAGATTTCTTCAAGTGTATAAATGACATCTGATCAAATCCTTATTATTTAAGATACATCACTATAACAACTATATACACCACAATATCCATAATAGTCACCGATCTAAGATCTACCACAAGTAGCTCAAGAACTTGGTCTCTTTAACCTGTAACTATATGCACCCTAAAATGGTCGCCTAGACTTTGGGCCCCCATTCAGCAATTTATCAAATCCCTGAATCAATATTTTCAAAAATCAACTTTTTCAGCTCAATATCAATTTCCTTGATCAAATCCTATGTTATCATTTATTTGATTATTCCTTGGACTAACTATTTTATCCTAAAGTCTTTATTTATTAAAAGGAATATTTCCTCCCCTTTTATTAAATAAAAATCCCCCACTTTTCCTCTTATCCTAAGTTGCACAAATAAAGCATTATTCTTATTTTATAAAGGGAAAAAGAACTTTTTGTCTCACATAGACACAAAAGTCAAGTCTTATTTTCTCATTGGAGGATATTTGTGCACATAAATTGCTCCTCTTTCAAGCCCCGCTGTTGATTAAATATTTTTCCTGTTAATCTCCATGGTCCATTCCTTCTCATTTCCTATAAAAGAAGAGCTCTCTTCCTCATTTGGATATGCATCTTTTCAATAGCAATGTTATGTTGCAGGTTTTTTAGGTCACTTTGGAGCTTTTGAAAATTTGGAGCACTCTTAGCATCTACATTCCATTCTTAGTTTAATTCTTTCATAGTAGCTTCATGGTTATGCTTTCATAGTTTAGATTTCCTTTCAAGCTTTAGAATAACTCATCTAGTTTAATTAGGAAGGCTTGGTAATACTTGTACTTTCCTTTTCATAGCATAGCTTGTACTTTCATTTCCATAGACTAGCTTGCATCCTCATTCATAGCTTACTTGCATTGCATTTCATTTGGATTCTTAGGGATATTGGCATTCTTTCCCTTGTCTTCATTTGAATCTCTCATTGGCTGGTTGACTAGCAAGGTCATTAGCTTAATAGCTCTAGCTAAGAGAAAACTTAAAATAATCTTGCAACTCCATACATAGAGAGCTCTAGGTCACTTTCTAAGGTTTCCTATTCATGGAATCCCTTGGATGTAATGACTTAGAGAAGTGCACCATTTGAGTGTGTACATTTTTTGCACCCATCGTGCAGTAGAGCATTAGTGTTTTGTCCTTAATTTGTTGCATTTCTGTTAATTTTTTTTCAATTTTTAGCTTCATTTTCAGCTCTCGGATTTTTTAGTCTTAGATTATCATGTGATACTTTTCCAGTATCGTGTGATAGTTTCTATATGGTGGTGTGATACTTTACTAGTTAAAGTCTCACGCTGTTTGATACATTCTGTTGCATTGTTTGAGACATTCTATCACCTGCAGACATAGTAAAGTATCACCCAGAAATATATTATTGCCCCAGTATACTGTAAAGTATCGCGCAATATTTTTGGTGACTGTACTGTTGCCTATACTTGGTAGTGAGTTGTTTCTTGGTCCTTTCTTACCGAGTTTTGATCTAATTAGCTTGCTGGTTTGATTCATTGTGGTTAGGCAAAGTTTAGTTGTAGATTTCATTTGGATTTTGGTTTTGCTAACCTTGTGGGGCTAACAAGTTGTGGTTGTAGGTGCCTCTTGCTTGAATATTTGCCAAAAATTGCATGCACAAGGGCTATTAATAGTTTTTGTAGGGCTACCCAAGCATAAAAACAAAAAAAAAAGTGTTCATTGTTTATTTCATTTCAAGTGTGGCAATTACTAGTTGTTTCATTTCATAGGAACATAATATCTTGTTGTAGGAATTTTGAGGTGGTAGGAGAGTATGCTCTTCACCATTGTGGTGAACCAAAAAATCTTGACCCATCCTTGGATTTTGAAAGCAAGAGGGTAATTAAACTCTTCTTGGTGTGTTTGGAAAAAAATTTAGATAGGGGAGTATGCTCTTCACCCTTGTGGTGAAACAAAAACCTTGAACCTCACAAGTTGATCCACTTTTTGTTTAGTTGTTAGAATCCTTTAGTGGGCCTGCTCTTGAGAAATCAAGAGGAATGACCCACTATAAATTCAAGGCTATCAAGGACACAAAACCTTGGTAGATGTAGTGCTTGTCTTCACTTTATGCAAGTACTTGTGGGATTGTGACCATGAGGAAAGCATTGAGCAAGAATGCTTAAGTTACTCTTGTGGCCATGAGGTCCATTACTTGCTACAAGGTAAGGAGTCCCTTTGGGGAGCAAGAGGGGTACTATGAACAAAATACCCTATTAAGAACCATTAGATAGAAGCCACCCTATTTTTCTGCTTAGCTTCTTGGTGAAAGAATTGATCTAAGTGGAATAACCTAGATCACCCCAAGATTACTCGCCATTTGTGTTCCTTTGGTTGTATCTTTGGTACTTCCTTGACAAAGCCAATATCTATTATGGGTAACCACTTTGTGTGAGGCAATGGAACATCAAGTGTGGGCCAAGTTGTTAAGTATTGAGCCTTTGTCCTTCTAGGTAGTAAGTGCTTGAAGTGTTCTCATTGTGATATACCCGTGTAAACATTCTTTCATATTCAACATCATGGTAGTATTCATAGGATTTTCAATTTTGATATCATGATTTCTTGTCTTGGCAAAGTTTCTTTTGCCCTTGTTTCAAGTGTTTGAAGACATGTTTTGATCCCATACTCTTTGCAAACTTGTCCATTTACTACTGTAGCTATGATTTTTTAAAAAAAAAAAACCTTCAGCTTGAAATTTTGATTAAATTACCTTAAAAACTAAGATTTTGACAGTCACTGTTCGAAGAGTCATATAGTTCACTGAATAGTTATCACTCTTTGTTCTAAGAAATATTTCACAATAGTTCACTTCTGTAAGACTATCACCCAGTGTGCCTGGATTTTATCACGTGGCTTGCCTGGAAACTGTCGCCCTGCTTAAGGTGAAATATTGCCTGGTCATAAATTATCGCCCTGTTTGCCTGGAAAGTATCACCCAGAGTCTTTTTGCAATCTACCTAATTTTTGTAATTTTTAGTCTTTCCTTGGTTGACCAGACTTTAGTAGGTTTTAAACTCTATAGCTAAAATCCTATTTGTACCTTAGGTTCTTGGCTCTAGACACATTGAGTTAGTAATTCTTGACTTCACTAAAGATCTTTCTTGTCATTTGATAAGTTAGGAATTATCCTTGTTGACAAGATCCACCTTTAGTCTCTTTGATTGCACACTTGGAGAGTTTGAGTAATCTTTTGTCCAAATTCATTTTCATATAAATTCAATTTCAATATATTGGGAAAATCATCCTCCTGATCCATATGTGCTAGGATATTGAAATCCTTTTATTATGCACCACTGTGGTAGTGTTGATTTATACCTTTTTTCATCTTTCTATTTTACCATTTCTCTTTTAGACAATTGAATATTTTCACTATCCTAGTTTGACAATCAATGGTTCATAAGGTCATCTTACCATCAAGGGTCTTTTTCTTTCATGTTGGTTACAACAAGGTACCAAGTTAGTCAAGGAAAATGACCTCAAGTTGTCTTTGATCAGTTGCCTTTAGTCCAAACCCATCCAAAGTGAAAGGGAAAATTACCCATCTTTGATCAATCACCTAGGAGTGAGTCTAAAGTTTGGTTTGACCCTAGTAAGTTGGCTACCTCTTTAGCACCTTCTCAATCAAATATGGACATGAGTTACACCTTGACTAAACAGCAAAAAGAAGCAATGGATCAAACTCTTGATGATATTTACCAAAGACATAGGGGTAATATGATGTTTGGTGAATCTTCTTATGATAATCAACCCGACTCACCCCCTATTAACTTGAGATATTTGGATGCCCATTAGAGGGCTGAAAGACATTATGCACAAGCTCACCAAGATGCATGGTCGCAACATGAAGACCAAAACAATGAATCTAGTGATGCTCATGTCAATGCAGTGCTTACTAATGATTGGTTCAAACATTCAAGACCCAGCTCTCCACTTAGAACAACCTCAAGATATGCACATGAAAGGCTTAAAAATATTGAACGCAAAAAATAAGCCTTTTTAAATGAGCAAGCTGCTAAAGAAGAGAAGTTTAGACTCTTAGAGGAGGAACAACAAGCCTTGTTGGATATAGAGAGAAGAGCCACACAAGAAGAACAAGATAGGCTCCTATCCCAACAACTTAATGCACAAATAAAAAATAGGGGTAGAAATAGTGGGACCACCTCCCCATCATCTACTCCCTTGAGGACCCCATGAGGCAAAAAATATTCAAGGTCACCATCAAGATCTCCTAGTCCTAGACAAAGGACTTTACAACATGCTCACTATAGGAGATAGACGCCTCCTAGGAACTCAAGACAACCCTCCCAATGAGCTTATCATGGCTCTCATCATGGAGAAAGTAGTGCCAATCATGAAGCTTGAGACTTTATGAGAATGAAACAAGAACAACTTTTTCAACAATATGTGGAGAAATATGTTGAGAAAAATAAGGACAAGTTCCTAGAGAGCTTGATTAAAAAGGGTACAAGGGTCCCTTATAATTTTGATGTGGATAGGAAAATAAAGAAATAGAGTCCCTCACAAGAGGAGGAAATTTATAAAATCAAGAAAATGATGGAGAAGATGATGGCTCCTAAGGGTTCCTTCAACCTTGACTCTATTTGTCCTAATCCTTTTGATAGGAGTGTGAGCATGATGGATTTTCCTAGGAAGGTTGAATTTCCCCAATACAAAAAAATATGATAGTAATGGTGACCCACATGATCATGTGTGTTAGTTCTACACCATGAGTTTTGAATTCCACCATGAAGACTTATCTTATGTGATTATTTCCAAGGAGTCTAAAAGGTCAAGCTATGGAGTGGTTTACCAACATCACCCCTCCCGTCAAAACTTTTAAAGAATTGGTCCACTAATTTGTGCAACATTTTTCCTACAACTTATCAAGATCAGTCACCATGCTTGATTTGTGCAATTTGAAACAAAACCAAGGGGAATCCTTTGTTACATTCTTGCAAAGGTGGAGATGATTGTGCTCTCGGTATTCTAGGACAATTCCTGAACATGAACAAATTGATATCATTGTTAGTAATTTACTGCCTGAGATGTGGTATGAGGTTTGGAAGATGGTCTTTGATTCATTTGACACTATGGTCAAAACCACGTGTAGAATAGAGGATGTCTTAAAAGAGAAAGGTATTTTGACTAAACATAACAACACCAACAATAGTCAAAATAACAACAATCATAAGGATAAAGGCAAGAACTCACACTAGAATAAAAATAAACAAGTGGTCAATGATGGATTTGTTGACTCCTCAACCAAAGGATCAAGGTGTCCTACATTTATCTAGTGTAGTTCAAGCTATGAAACTTAACACATCCTCTAACCAACAAGAGCCTAAACAAAGATATTAAGATAAGTCCAAAAAGGAAAAGCAACAATTCTCTAAGCTTAGTGACTCTTATGAGGATGTTTTTAAGATCCTTATTTCCCACAACCTTCCACATCCAAAAGATCTAGAAAAATTATACATACTGGATATTAAGCCACATTGGTGGAATAAAAAAGCTTACTGCAAATACCACAATGGCATTGGACATGACATAGAACATTGTTGGAAGCTTAAGCATCTTATTCAGGATCTTATTGAGAGTGGTAAGATTCAAGTTGATGGGTTGACTACTAATGCAGACCACAAATCATTCAAGGAGCCTTTTGCCCAAATATGATAAGGGGGAAACCTCTAAACCCAAAGATGGCAAGGCTGCAATCAACTATACATACACGTTTACAGAAAATGTGATAAATATGCTTGAAGTTGTGGATGAGATTGTCAATATGATGGGAAGTAGAGATCCTTATGGTCATGATGTTGACTCTCCTCCAGTATTTGATGAAGAACCCATGATTTTCTTAGAGGTGCTTACTCTTGAAGGTCATCCCAATCTCTCAACACTGTCATTAGAAGCCAAAGTCAAGGTCCTGTGGTTATTAGAGGACCTAATTCCAAACCCAAGTAGGTGACATCCAAGAATGTCACTACCAAGTCAACAGTCGATCCAGAAATGAGCTATAACCTTTTTGACCAATTATAAAGAACACCAACTCAAATCTCTATTTTTGAACTCTTGGAATTCTCTCCAAGACATAAGCATGTCCTTGAGGATGCCTTGCGTACAGCCAATGTTCCTAACAACATAGATGTTGACTAATTCTAGAACATGGTTAACCAACTTGCTATCCCACATTACCTAACATTTTCTAAAGAAGATGACAAAGCTTTGAGCCATCCACATAATCTTGCCCTTCACATTGAGGTCATGATCCATAAAACCCATGTCAGGTGTGTGTTGATAGATAGGGGTGCTGGGCTCAACATTTGTTCTTTAAGTCTTTTGAAAACCCTAGGTTATTCAAAGAAATTTATTGATAACAGGAAGAAAATTACCATCAAAGCCTATGATGAGGCTGAGAGAAGTTCTAAAGGGTTAGCTGTCCTTCCTGTCAGAATTGGTCCTATTGAAAAGGACATTTTGTTCCAAATCATTGATGCTAGTCCTCTAGCATATAACATCCTGTTGGTAGACTGTGGATCCATGACATGCAAGCGGTGCCATCCATCTACCACAAATGTTTTAAGTTCCCCTATAATGGAGTCAAAGTTTGTATACTCAGGGATAGCACATTATCTATGAATGCAATTTCAGTAGGGACTCATGTTCCTCTCAATCAAGAAGCATAAAATTTTGATGTAGCTTTAGAACAGTGCAAAAACAAGTTCAAGTCCATAGACCTTGGTATGGGAGGATATCAAATCAACTCCTTTACAAAATTTCCAATCTCACCTAGGTCCTATGGAAAACCATCACAAGAAATGTGTCCCTCATCTTCATCCATGACTCTGTTTGATACATTTGTAGAGTCTTTAATGCCCATCCAAGATGAAAAAGAAGAGGTGGCTATTAGAGATTGGATTTACAAAGAGGAAAAATACCAACATAATGAAAATTTCTCCCCATCTCCTAAGGCTTATGAGAGAGGATACACTTTGGTCACAAATATGGGTTACCTAGGTCATGGTCCTCTTAGTCATAGATTGGATGCTAAAGCTAAACCACTTGAGCATGCTCTTTTTGGGTGTAGATCTAAGACAACGGTTGGCCTAGGTTTTGAAGGTCAAACCAAGAAAATTGTTCCTATCCTTTCTATGATGGATAGTGATGATGAATCAAGCTATGTTTCTAATTTGCAAAATCAACAAGATAGGTGCAATGATTGGGTCCCTTCCACCAATCTCCTTTGGGGAGATTTTGACATTTTAGTTACCAACCTAGCCAATTCAGACATAGAACAAGAAGAGTCTACTACTGAAGATCACATTGAGGATCCTATTCAAGAGCACCAATACACAAATGGCATGCATGAAGGTGTTACCCTTGGTGACATTGGAGCTTCCACATCTAGATGTCAAAAACATGCATGGTGTAAACATCCCATTCGGGATTCAGATACAGATTCTCATGAATATGAATGGGAGTCTCTCTCAGACTCCCTTATAGTTGACATGGACATTGATGTTGTCCATACATATAGTGCCCAACCTATGGTAGCTAACGAGTCTAGTGTAGGATTAGAGGATTGGAATCCATAAGTCGCTTTAGTGGATGATGCTTCATTTGGTAGGATAAATCCTAATTTGGGTACCTTAGGGTGAATACTTGACGGATCCTAACTTTGCAATCACCAGATATGACACCATCCATATCAACAACATTGAACCCACCATTGACCTACCCCTTGTTAACCCTCACCTAATTGATTGGTCTTAGCGCTATCAAGAGCCTCAGCTCTTAACCTTTTAGAATGACTACGAGATAACATGCTACCTAAATGCCCTTGAGCCTATAGTCTCTTCCACCAGAAAACCAATTACAAGCATTAAAAAGCCAGATATCAAGTACCTCAGTCACAAAATAAAAAGAAAAGAAAAAAATAAAAATGGTTCTGATGGTGAAAACCACTGTGGCGGTATTAGAACCCAAAGAAATAAAAATAAAGGACATATCCGAAGGTGAAAACCACTTTGAGGCACCTAAGGATGGGGTACTTGATAATCTCCCAAGTTATTTTCAAGACATGTCATCATTTCTCATCGAGCCTACACAGCCAGTTAACTTGAGTACAAAAGAGGCTCCACAAATTGTGCACCTGGCTCAATCTCTATCAACACAAGAAAAAAGAGACATATACCAAGTTCCTATAGAGAAAGAAAATTAATTTTTCTTGGACTTACTCAAACATTTTTCTAGGATTGGACACTAGTTTCATTATGCATCATTTGTCCATAGCTCCAGGCATCAAACTAGTAAAACATAAATTGAGGAAAATTCATCCTCACATAGCTCTTCTGGTCAAAGCTGAACTAGAAAAACTCCTTAATGCAGGATTTATAAGAGCCATTAATTATGCTGAATGGATATCTAATATTGTACTGGTTTCAAAACATGACAAGTCCATTTATGTCTACACAGATTTTAGCTCAATCTTAATAAAGCTTATCCAAAGGATGATTTTCCACTTCCTAACATAGACATGATAGTGGACATGACTACGAGCTATGAGATCTATTCACTGATGGATGGATTTTCTAGCTATAATCAAATTAAGATAGCTCTAGAGGATCAGGAAAAGATAGCATTCACTTGTGCATGGGGAACCTATTGTTGGAACATCATGCCATTCAGATTGAAAAATGTAGGAGCTACTTACCAAAGAGCTATGACAACTATATTCCATGACATGATGCATAAAAACATGGAAGACTATGTGGATGACACCTTGGCAAAATAAAAAAAAAGCAATGCACACCTAGAAGATCTAGAAGTCATTTTAGATCATATGAAATAGTTTCAGTTGAGATTGAATCCCAAAAAGTGTGCATTTGGAGTCACCTCCGGTAAACTTCTAGGATTCATTATTTCAGCCAAAGGAATAGAGGTGGATCCAGAGAAAGTTCAAGCAATATTGGATATGCTGCCTCCCAAAAACATCAACCAAATAAGGAGTCTTCAGGGACGTCTTCAATCTATAAGGAGGTTTATTTCACAACTAGCAGATAGAGCTCAACCCTTTAATAAGACATTGCATAAAGGGGTTAAATGTGTCTAGAGTGAGGATTTTCAGAAAAGCATGGATCAAATTAAATAGTACTTGGCCAATCCTCCAATCTTAATGCCTCCTATCCCAGGAAAACCACTCATATTATATGTTTCAACAACAGAATCTTCCTTGGGGGCATTATTGGCTCAACTTGATAATACTAGAAAAGAAAGAGCTATCTATTACATCAGTTGAACACTTGTTTCATATGAGGTCAATTATACTAGTATTGAAAAATATTGCCTTGCTATGGTGTTTGCTTCCCAAGAGTTGCAACATTACATTCTTGCACATACCATACACCTCATAGCCAAAATTGATCCTCTTAAGTATTTTCTTGGCAAGGCTGCTCTCACGTGTAGACTTGCTAAATGGATGATGATTCTTTCTGAATTTGACATTGAGTATGTCAAGCGTAAAGCCATAAAAGGACAAGCTATCACTGACCAACTAGCTGATTTTCCAATTCAAGACAACATGTCTATTCAAGTTGAATTTCTAGATGAGCACATAATGTACATGACTACATGAACATGGAAGATGTTCTTTCATGTCTCTTTCATGCAAAATGGTTTAGGAGCTGGAGTGTTGTTTGTCTCTCCTCATGGGTATACTATTCCTAAATCCTATAAGTTATTGTTCCCATGCACAAACAACATTGCTGAATATGAGGCCTTGACAAATGGATTAAAAATGGCCATAGAATGGGGAATTACAAAGTTGCACATTTATGGGGATTCACAATTGATAATCAACCAAGTTAATGAAGAATACCAAAAAAAGAATGACAAACTGATACCCTACAAGAAGATGGTTGATTCATTGCACTGATATTTCACCTTTATTACCTTTCAACAAATCCCTTGAGTAGAGAACAAAGTAGCTGATGCTATAGCCACATTAGCTTCCATCCTTCAACTAGAGTAGCATGAATCCAAATATGAATTCCTGGTGGAAGAGCTATGCTACCCTATTTTTGAATCCTCTAAAGCCATGTCATTTTTACCCTGGTTAGCCATGAGTCATCCTTTTATGGTGCCATTTACTCATATCTCTATGATGGCATTATTCCTGAAACATTCAACCATTTTGAAAGAAGGAACCTTGTCCATAATGCCTCTCACCATACCCTTATCTCTGGAGATCTGTATAGGAGGGGTTTAGATGGGACACTTCTTAGGTGCTTGGAAAAGGATGAGTCTGACCAAGCATTAGCTGAAATTCACAAGGGCATTTTTGGAGGACATTCTAATGGTCTTGCCATGGCCCAAAGGTTTCTTAGGGTGGGGTACTATTGGCCCACAATGCAGATGGATGCCATAGCTTTTGCCAAATCATGTGAAAAGTGTCAGAAACATGGAAACCTGATTCATGCTCCAAGTAGGGAGCTTATTCCTTCTATTTCTCATTGGCCATTTCAGTGTTGGGCCTTTGACCTTGTTGGAAAAATTCATCCCAACTCATCAGGTGGACATAAATTCATTATTACTGCTACTGACTACTTTACCAAATGGGTAGAAGCCATTTCTCTTTCTGTTGCTTCCAAGAAGACAATTTCTTTGTTCATTTTGAATCACATCATCTGTCAATTTGGAGTACCTTCTAAAATAATCACTGATAATGGAGGTCAGTTTAAAAACAAGGACCTTACACACATCTACAAGAAATTCAAGATCAAATAGCATTGGTCCTCCATTTACTTCCCACAAGGAAATGGACAAGCAGAGGTTTCAAATAAAACCATTCTCAAGATTCTCCATAGAACAGTTCACAAGAATGGTAGAGACTGGCACCTATAGATCAATCTAGCCTTATGGGCTTATAGGATGAGTATCTATACTCCCATAGGGGCTACTCCTTTTCCCCTCACTTATGGTGCTGAAACAGTATTACCTTTAGAAGTTGAGGTTCCTTCACTTAGAGTCTCTCTCAAATGTTTGGTTATAGATGAAGATTATCATGCCCTTAGATTGCATGAATTGGAACTTCTTGATGAGAAACAAAAAGCATCATTTGATCACATGAGAGTTTACCAAAAGTGTATGTCCAAAGCATTTAACAAGAAGGTTCACCCTAGAGAGTTTCAAGTGGGGGATCTTGTCTTGTGAGAAAACCTAAGAACCAACAACATAGAGAGAAAAAGGGGAAATTTGAACCTAATTGGCTTGGCCCATACATCATTACTGTTGCTTTTGGTATAGGTGCTTACTTACTATCTGATCCATAGGGAGAACAACTCCCTGATCCAATCAATGTTTTGCACCTAAATAAGTTCTACCCATGATGCCTATTCTATCTAGGGTCATCCTTTGTACATACTTATTGGTCCTGAAAAAATACAAAAAAAATAAAAAAATGCAAAATATTCAAAAAAATAGAAAAAGTGCCTTGGTGAAAACCTAGAAATAGGTGCCTTGGTAGGAAAAATCCAAAAAAATGAAAAGAGAGAAAAAATTGCAATAATCTCCAAGTGGTGAAAACCTAGAAACAAATGCTACTTGAGGCCTTCACACCCCTATTTCTTAGCATGCATCCTCGACACTTAGCCTTTCTCCATCGTGCCTTGACCTTGTTGCCTTGGTTTGGAATTGGTCTTTGTCCGTGTCTAGGGGGCATAATTGTGTTAGCTTTAGTCTCTAGGATGTGTTGGTCTTTAGGACACCTTGCAAATGGTGTTTTTCAACACCACCCCAATAGTGTTTTTCAACACTACCCTTGCATCAAGTGTTTCTCAACACTTATCAGATATCCTACCCACAGTCTAGTATGATGTGATATTTCTCATTAGTAGATGTGATACCCAAAGTTTGACTCTATGACCTACACACACACACGCTCCAACACTCGATTCACTAAGACTTGGTTGACTTTGTTTTCTTTGTGTGCTATCTATGATGATTTATTTGATGAGTGGTTCTCTCCCAAA